>DWLR01001169.1:0-19543 GCA_018246295.1 Papilio alexanor hazarajatica
AGACTATGTAGAAAAATAAATTATTATTTTAACTTTAATTACCGTGTTTTATTTTCATTATCATTACTTTTGGATCAACCCTCGTACGTAACAAAAAGTACGTTCTACGTAAACCAACATGCAGTAAGCCCGCAGGACACGTGACACCGCTGCAGTGTTGACGAATTTGTATTCGGCCTGGTTTCAGCGTTAGTCTAGAACATTTTAAATACTAACTGTTGTCTGCTACGTTGTTCGCTTTTGAAAAAAAATGGACGATTTTCCTTTTCCGAAAATGAAAAAGAATCTGTGGGATCATTATTATTGTTTATGCTTTATTTACTTTAATGACTTTTCTTTAAAACGTAAAGTTGTAAAACGACCGTAAATTTATTTGTAAATCTCATCATATATACGACTAGCTGTTGCCCGCGACTTCATCCGCATGGAATTCAATATTGACGTATATATATGTAAACATATACATATATCTGGGTGAAAAACGTACTGCGGAAATCGTACATTTTCCAGGATAAAAGCCTAAGTGATGTTCCAGACTACAATCTATATCTGTGCCAAATTTCGTCCAGATCTGTTCAGCTGGTGTGGAGTTACGTGTTGACAAACGTCCATCCAAACATTCGCATTTATAATTTATAATATAATGATATTTTTTACCATCCGTATTTTTTTTTTTGTAATAAATATTATCCTATATCCTTCCCAGTACTTTACTGAAAATATGTGTACGAGGTTTAATGATGATCAGTTAAGTAGGTTATAAGAACACCTCTCCCCCCTTTACACCCCTTCAACCCTTTTTTCGCAATAAAATGTAGCATATTATATTTCCTACTTAACTAACTTATATATTCAGTTCTTTTTTAAATTAATTTATAATTAATTAATTAACAAAAAAGAGACAGTTATCTTGAATTTTGCGCCCATTTTTGCCATCGACTAATAGATTTAAAGAGACCGTAAATAAATTTAAGTGAAATTTAAGTTTCAGTTTAATCACTACCAAAATGTCACCTAAAATATTAGGACGCCCTTAAAAGATATGGACTCGATATTTGACCTTTTAGAGCTAAGTGACGGTTCAGATGTAGCATTATTATACAGTCGATTAAATAACTAATAAAATTTTACTTAAATCACCAAAAACTTTCAGTGAGATGGGATTTTTTTACCCAATATGTGACAGTAATAAAGAACACATTTTGAAAATCTTGATAATCGTAGTTAATATTAATTTTTAAATGTACCAAATCCTATTTTTTATTATTTTATGACATCTAGCTAGATGCCTGATGAGTGTTGCTTGTAACATTGTAACAAAGCAACATTGTAAAAACTTTAAAAGTTTACTTTTGGACCCGCTTTGTAATAAACACGCAATCCCGTACAACCGAGGCGTCCAGCCTAAGTAGAACCATAATCAGCCTATTCGACAATACAGATCGATGGTCAAGTTACATTGGCACTTCAAAATGTCTGTTTTTAAATTTGTGTTATCTTTGAACCATCATCATTTTATAGAATATCATATACAGTAAACTAAAGTTTCATCCCAATTAACTAAATAGTCATTGTATAGTATTTTTTCTGAAGAAATGTTTAACGTAATATTTTTAATTGATATAACTTTTTTATTTGTGCACTGATTTAGATGAAATAAAAACTCGTTGTATTGAGTTCTATAGTATTGATAAGTACCCCCTGTAATAGTTTTGCTAATTTATTTTCTATGTACAGACACCGATCAGCTACGATTTTGTTATATGTGTAGATTACAATGCTCGTACAAAACTCTAATAAACTCAATGAACCATAAAAAATTTAGAAGTTATCTGGCATCAATTACTGCCATTAGCGCATCGCGGCTCCATCGTGTCACGGCCACTACTTCAGGGACAGCAATTTGAGCGGCCGCGTGGGTGGCATTCTCAAGCATTCTTTCGTTAGACATCTATGACAATAACTCAAAGAAGCATTAGTCAGATTTTGACATTGAAAAAGTAAATGTTTTTCGAATTCAC
Organism: Papilio alexanor hazarajatica; assembly: GCA_018246295.1. Classification (NCBI taxonomy): domain Eukaryota; kingdom Metazoa; phylum Arthropoda; class Insecta; order Lepidoptera; family Papilionidae; genus Papilio; species Papilio alexanor. Next base: position 2,022 of record DWLR01001169.1, read on the forward strand.
TAGACTATGCATTAGATACGATACGAAGCACCGTTTAAATTACATAGTTTTTAAGTAGATTCTTAGACTAGGGGAAATAATACTTTGTCTCCAAAAATTAAATGTTTTTAGGTCTGGTTAGTTTTCTGAGCGTGGTCATGGCTACTGATTTATTCAGAATCTTATAAGCTTGATAAAAACATATATCATGTTGATTCCGAAACTAATAAAAGCCGAAATTAAATTAAATTAAATTCCGAAATTATTTACATATAACATTATATATTAAGGATTCTTGGACAGTGAAATTTCAAAGAGGCGTAATATTATTATCATGTATCCGAAATTACATTTACAATTTTGTGGTGTTTAGCCGTTGTACGCTTGTACGAATTTTCAATTTCTTTTAAAAGCTTGCAATGTGGATTGCACGTTTGTCGTAAATCAACGTGTAGAGTGCAGCGCAAGTGTGTGCTCCCTCCGTGCCGTACTGCGCCGCGATGACAGATTTACTGCATACGTGCGTGTTTACTTTCCAAATGAGGCTTCGCCTTTGTTGTTTAGATTGTGGAATCCTACAGCATACCAATACAAATTTACTATTTGTCTAAAAGTAAAAATGTAAACCTATATATAATACCTAATATTACAAATGGAATGTAAGCCTGTTTGTCTCTTACGAGGTTTTGAAGTAACCAGGTGACATTGCTAGGAGTACAATATAAGACATAAGGTAATTGTTGTATGTCAAAAAGACGGACACGAAGCCGCGGGTTAAGGCTAGTCAATATACAAAATGTATATGATTATATTATTAAAATTATCTTAATCAATGTTTTGAGTAGCACTGAACTCGGATTATAATTTGGCATAGACCAGGAATGCCTTAATCAATTCTACGCATACAAGATTTTTTGGAGGCAATCGAGCAAGCATACCTATATAGACATATACCCTATAGACATCTGCAACAAACATTTGTGAATAGCAAGTGCGTTGCCTACCTTTAACAGACAAAGGAGGAGGGGATAGGCAAAATCGACATTTCCTTCTCGGAAATCTCCATCCATCCAATCCATCTCAGGATGGATCCCGAGATTCTCCGTCCCCATTCAACCCTGTTTCCCTTACCACTCCTCTTATTAGAAAAGGGTGGGAAGGGAAAAGATCTAAAATTAGGCTTAAAATAAAATGTGTATTGGTTACTTGGTTGGTACTCACAATAGCACCTTTTTATTCTGTCTTGTTTAGAAAAAGCAATTCTTGAAACATTCTTCATCGTTAAAAAATAATGCGATAAAAAGCTATAAATTATATAAGGAACAAACAATGATCAAATCAAAATAATCAACACATCAGTTATGAAATGGAATATAAAAAATAATAATTTATAATAAATTCCATTTCCTTGTTCATGTTTTAATATCTTATCTCTAAACAACACTACGATAAATCATTGCCATAAGAAAAAAGAATAAATAGTGCTTCATAAAAGCAGGGTGAAAAATCTAAATGGAGCCATTTTATAAAATGTACTACTCTTACACTGTATCAATGAAATATCAAATATTATGTACTAATGTAATAAATATTTCATGATCAACGCGTCCAGTAAAAAAAGATTAGCTTTATCGCACCCTGTATAAACAAAAGCGCAAGGGATGGGAAAAGGTATGGCGCTAGTGGGTGGATGCAATACAGTGCATGCATAATAACCACACATAACAAGTCTCTGAATGTGTTGTATAGTAGAGAATTTATTTTGAAATTTGTGTTTATTATTATTAAATGGGTTTGTTTAGCTTGCCTTGTTTGTTGTCTTGGTCAAATTAATTAAAATTTTACACCTCCTTGATTCCATCTTTGATTCAATGTGATCGATGCCCCAGATAGATGCGGATAGTGGTGTGATGATTGGTATCTAGGACTTACCTAATTATTTTTAGGTACATAATGTACTAATTATAAACATCATTCTTTCTTTTGAATAAAACCGTTTATTAAATTTTCGAACAATATATTTTTTAATTTATGTGTTCTTTTAAAGTAGGTGGCAAACGAGCAAGCGTTGACCGTATATTCTGCTACCCATAGGCAAGGTGTTACGAAGTGCAGATGCGTTGCTTACCTTTAAGGCACAGAGGAAGATACAAGAATTAATAGACTGAAAAATGGATGTTTCCTTCCCCTGTCTATCACCTTCCCGTCAAATCCTCTGTACTTCCCCATCTTTTTCTTATTAGAAAAGGATGGGAAGGTGAAGAGGAGTAGAATCGGATCTCTGGCACCTTTTTTTAAAGTGTGGAAGATACGTTTGTGCATGTCCCGTGTTCGGGGCAAGAGGGGTTCTGTGGGGCTCTCCCACGCTCACACTTGGCCCCTAAGTCTTAAGGAGGTAGGCATACTCAGTGAAAACCACACGTTTCCTCATGAGCATTGGTCACGACACCGCGAGATCCACTGGTCGCCCTGGGATAGGGCCCCGTACTGCGCCCCTTTCGGGTCGCCGCGCTGTAGTATTTCCCTGTTCTGATAAGGACAGGTACAGGGCTTGGGCTCGACGGGCTCGAAGACGAGATGCTGCCCTCTTCTGCAAGCCCATTCGTGGGCCCGCAGGATCGGTGAGCCTGCAACCAAGGTCACGAGCTCACCTCCCCAACCCCAACCGCCCCCGGTGTTTGGTTTCGCGGCCATCTATCATCTGTGTGGTTAAAGTATTTCACCGGACGAGCCGGCCCATTGGGCGACAGATGTTCTTGTTTTTTTTTTATATGACTTGGGGGCAAACGAGCAATGGGTCGCCCAATAACACGCGATCACCGCCGCCCATGGACATTCGCAACGCCAGCGGAACCGCGAATGCCTTGCCGGCCTTTAAGGAAAAGATATGCTCTTTTCTTGAAAGACCCTAAGTTGAATTGGTTTTGAAATACCGCTGAAGATAGATCATTCCACAACGCGGCTGTGCGAGGCAGGAAGTTTCGCGAGAACTGTACGGTTCGAAATCGTACGGTGGAATTGTTGCGGGCTCTACCAATATAGAAGAAATATTATTCAACAATTATTTTTGTTTACTTTGTTACTTAAATTTTCAGTGTAAGATGGCTGCTATGTATAAAAAAGTATTTGTAATATAAAAATGTAGTAAATCCGTAATATAACTGTCAAAAATAATATTCAATAACGAACTGTTATTAACAGCTTGGTACCAATTAGGTATGCAGGGTTCTGATTACGTTGCGGTCACTGTGGCGTTCATAGTCCAGCGTTAACTTTTCTTAAACGTGTTCGCAACAGATGTCAAACGATTTAATTGCTAAACCTCAGCTGTTGCAGCAAAAGCATGTAGATGCACCATTAATTTCCGTATTTTACACCCATTTATTATCGTTAATAAACACTTGATCTCAAAAAAGGTATATATTTGTATTTAAAATGTAAAAACAAATTACTGTCTGATAACAGTTAGTAATTCGAAATATGTAATACTAATCTAACAAAATTACGTACATAATATACGTTATTAAATAATAAATTTCAGACGGGTAATAAAAAGGAACTACAATTTCCAAATTTACGATTGTCAAAACAAGTCACCTACAACGTGTCGAACTGACCATTAACTTCAAATTGATGGTTCGACGTCATAAAAATTCTTCATGAATTACCACAGTTTGTCAATGCCGCCATTATATTACCTATTTTATAAAATTCTACCACAATTACTTTTATAAGAAATCTGTTTCGTAATGGTAATTTTCGTACGTAATTAAAAGCATCGCGATTATTCATCGCAGGTTACGATATTTTCGACCTGATTTAAAATAATTTATTTGAAAATGTCAGAAAGTGTGTTACTTTTTTGTTTTGCGAAATTAAATTACATGTTTAAATATGCTTGACGTTCATTTTCGTTTTTTATATTTTACTTAACCATGTCTCAAACTAGAACTTGACATTAGATTATATCTCCCATGATTGAACGTTTTGTACAAATTCTAATTAAAACAAAACGATCATTAACAACTCGTTAAAAAGGTCACCCGCAAAGTGCTACGTATGCTTGACCGTTTATTATAACACTGTATATTAATACACTTCCTTAATTATATGTTACAAAAAATATGACTTTATATATCACGATGGAGTCACGAACTTCCTTTACGGATCTTACTGACTTAAGTTGTTAATTGTAGCTTAAACTAATTGCAGTGGCTGAACCCAAAGACAACGCCTTAAACAATATACAACAAAATTATCTCTATCAAATCTCAATATGATAACCTATTCGATAAAAGAAATAAAAAATTGCAACGCTTAAAAATACGAAAACAAAAACTTAAGATAGAATCCATTGGATAATGGCGATAAATAATAATAATAATATTCTGGCATATTTCTGGGACATTATTCACACTCGGCCATCTAATCCCAAACTAAGCAGAGCTTGTGCTATGGAAATCAGGTAACTGATATACTACATATATAAATATTTTTCTTATGTAAATACATACATATATAGATAATTACACCCAGATACAAGACAAACAGACATGTTTATGCACACAAATGTTTGTCCTGGGTAGAAATCGAACCCACGACCTAGTGGCGTGAAAGGCAAGTATCTTACCACTTTTTTTTACCCTGGGAAACGCATTTACGCCTCCCTCCCGTTTCCGGAAGGGTATGTGGGACTCGCTGGCCGAGAAGTAGCCAGAATACCCACTAAAACCCAGCGATGTTCCAGCGCGTCGCCTAGTGACTGGACCACGGGAACACTCGCTCAATCTTCCGCGGCCTAGCCAGCGTCGTCCGCCGAGGCAGACCCTCCTAGCGGGGACATGGAGTGGTCCCTTACTCTACCTGAGACGCACCAAGAACATGGTGGTGCGTCTCTCGACTCGAGGACTTAGTCCAGCGGGAGGTGGAACCCAGGTGTCCACCACCCGGAGCTCTTACTAGGGAGGCAGGCGGCGGTCGTGCGCACGCCGCCGGAGGTGCTCGCTGGGGTCCGTTAAAACACAGGGCCTCGGACTTGAGCAATGCAACCTCCAAGCTCAGTCCCCGAATATTGGCCACGACTTGAGCCACTCCAGCTGTGGCCCTGCATCGTGCCTCTCTTTCGGTGCTGCCGCGGGCCGTCACGAGGGTGTCGTCAGAGTAGCAGACGACGTCCACGCCTCGCAGAACGGTTCCAGGCAGCACCCAGTCGTACCCGATGTTCCACAGGGGGGGCTGGAGGACCGACCCCTGTGGAACACCACTCGACATTACTCCTACTGACCAGCCTCCACTGGTCGGATACCGAACCGATCGCTCGGAGAGGTATGCCACCACGACCCTACGGAGGTAAAGAGGGATCCCGTGGTACCTCAGCGCCTCCCTAATGCAGCTCCAGGGCAGGGTGTTGAAGGCGTTGGATATGTCAAGGACACCACCACCAACACCCCTTCCTGGGACACTGCGCTCTCCACAAGGGCCCTCACCCGCGCTATTGCATCCATGGTGGACCTGCCCCTGCGAAAGCCGTACTGGTTGGCTCTGAGATCCGGTCCCACCGTTTCCAAGTGGCGGACGAGGCGAGCGGCGATCACCCGCTCCAAGAGCTTGCCCACTTCGTCCAGCAGCACAATCAGTCGACATGCCGACGGCTTGTGTGCCGGTCTCCTGTCCTTCCGGAGCAGGACCAGTCTTCCCTTTTTCCACTCTCCTGAAAACTGGCCCCGCTCGAGACAGGCGCAAAACAGGGCCCGAGCCCACGGTTCAAGCGGCCCTAGTGCCAACGCGCAGGCGCGACCAGGTACACCGTCGGGGCCCGGGGCAGTGTTTTTGGCGCACATTCGCAACACCGCCGTCCTCAACTCTTCCTCAAGTATTTTACTACTGCGCCAACCGGTCAGTCAAAAGAACAATATTTGCGACGATACTTAACTCAGTCTTATACCTCTTACATTCTGTGGCTAATAATCATTTTAATACACATATATTTAGTCTATACTTATTATAAGTATTTCTATTCTATTCTAGTATAGTAACTGTTTTACAAGTTAAGGCAAATAAAACATTAAAACATTGCTTATATTCACCTTAATGTTGCAATCAATGAGAGGCTTAAGTCCAGCAGTGGACGATCATTGGCTAAGGTGATTATATTTATTGGAATAGTCATTTTGGTTGGCAATTAAAAAGTGAAAAAATGTTGTTAGTAGATTCTTCAAAAATTTATTAATGTTTAATGTACTAAAAATGTAACACCTTTATTAACTTCTCTAGTATTTATATAAGGGACGCTTTTAAAGTTGATTTTTCTTCCCTACTTCAAAACGTTAAAACCAAGCATCGAGGCTCGATGACATAAAATTTTTCATAATTAAGTTTTGATGGAAACGATTATCATTTCTTGTTAGATTGAGGGCAACGACAGTTCGCATAACAGTACGTACTATGCTATTTTTCTTAAATATTTAAACTGTTGGTTATTCCAGTAAAGACAAACATAACTTACGACCTAACCTTCGAATGATGTAGACATAACACGACATGACAATGACGTCACTGATTCTGTATCCCTTAAGATCCTGGTAAATCGTTGATAATATCGATTAAAGGCTGAAGTGGTCAGCCTATAATCATCCACTGCTGGACATAGGCTTCAACCATTGATCGCATCATTGGGGGGAAAATGTGCCATAATCGCCACGCTTGGCAGGCGGGTTGGCGATCGCAGTATGTTCCATCGTACTGAGAAAAGGACGCTGCTGCCCGTCCTTCGGTGGTCTTTTACGTCCAGACTCAAGACAAACAAACATGTTAATGCATACAAATATGTGTGGGAATCGAACCCACGACCTACGGCGTGAAGACAAGTGTCTTGCCACTGCGCCAACCAGTCAGTCCTGATCATATCAATCCAGTGTTGCAAAAAACGTGCTCTATTAAAAAATAACATACGAAACCTGCCATAGATTATATCTTGCTATCTTATCTCATCTAGTAAGGCATAATGGTACCAAAGAAAAAGGATGCATATACAGTTTGTATTACATAGACATGTAATATTGCTTTGGTTTTCTCGTGAGGCGATAAAACGGAAATTTACTGTGTTATACAAAGATAGGATTTTTTTAAATAAAAACATACTAATGCTTTTCATTTAAACAGTTTATACAAAATTCCATCCAGACGATCTCGAAGACAGGCGTTCGAAAACAATACGGCTTTAGCGCAACTTCCAACTCGTCTGATGTTCATGGGCGACGATGATTTAGGTGACTCGCTTATTGGCTCTTTTTTGTATAATAACAATTATAAGTAACACATTTTTTTTACCAAATTTACTACTTACAGATCATGTTATGCCGATTCTCGATATATGTTTGTTCGTCCGAGAATCGAAGGTAGGACCCGCAACGTATTAAGAATTGCTCTTTACACTTATCAATAGTTACTACTTACACATTGTTATACTTTACACTTATCAATAGTTTATTACAATTAATATAGTTTTCAAAAGAAATACATTTCAATATTTTTCAAAGGGCTTGGGTTGTTTCGGCGGCGCCCCACTAAGTAGGAAGTCCTCTACCAATCGGTGCCTCGGTGCAAGGGAATGCCTCGTATTGCACCTCGCGGCACTTTACTCGGTCCCTCACCTTTAGCGAAAGGGGGTACCTTTGCTTACCAGCCAGTAAGCACCAGCCCATAGATCGGCAGAAACAACGATGTATCCGCTGCTTTGGACCACAAAGTGGGAAGATCGTCACCCAAAGAAAACACCTTTTGCCAGAGTGATTCCCTCGAGGTTCGGCCTTGCACCTGTGGTCTCAACGATGGCTAGCTTGCGACTATCTTACAGTGAAAATTCCAATCATTTTACTGTCCGTCGGAGAAATTACCAGCAAAACGTCTGTAATTAAGCAATAACGTTGCGTCTTACCATTTCTTAGTAGTTTCTCCCGACTACGCTCATAGTCCTAAGGCAACACATGTTCGGACGGCGGCGACGCGAATGCTTGCCTTCAATTCTGTCGTCAATATGTGTATTCAAAAAAAGAGTCATTGACTTGTTTACAGGCCTATCACAATCTTAAGGTCGGAACCATTAACCTAACCTATTTAAAACGTCTAGAAGAAAATTAAAAAAAATGTAATAAAAAAACTACGCACTGTGTCTTCAATTCACGATGTCATTAGCATGAAATACCAATAACAACGTAATTAAGTAAATACAGAGTTAATCATATAAGGTTATTACATCCAATTACTTGGATCATTGAATCGCTGACACCATAGTGACACTGTAATTAACAATCTTGTCATAACACGAATTTTTCACCCTTACAAATGAAATACATTAACCAAAATAAGCCAATAAATATTCTAAGGTGACGGAAAATCTAAGTCGATACTACATTTGCCCCCGCCATTAAATTAACCATTTTTTTAAGCTAATTCAGACATACATCATAAATAGCAAATGCCATCGCCTAATAGAACAAAAAATGATACAACAGTTAGTCTATCCAAACTATATTTAGTAATTGTTCGTACACGACGCTGCCCTGAAGAATTTTAATATCGCATGTTAATATTAAAAAATGTAACCTAATCCATTTTTCTACGTGTGCGACAAACGCGGCAATGCTACGCGACGCGTAGTTACGCGTAGTACTCCTAGTTGTACGCATATGTGGTATACGTCGCCGTCATAATTTGCCTTGAAATATATATATTGGTCGCATTATGTCGCACAGCACCACACCGGGTCGCGTTTGTCGTTCACCTAGAAGAACGGGTTACGTCAAAACAAATGTTTAATGGTCCTCATTTTTGGGACAGTAAGTTCTGTTGTTTATTATTATAAAAACTAACAAGTAAAGCGTAATTACAAAGGAAAGACTAAGGCTATGTAACTAATTGCTTTTATTTTTTAATTTATTTCGGAAACAGTGATTTAACACACAGTTATTAAAAATATGCGCATAGACTTGAATTTCTATTCATTTCTCGTAATTGATTTATTCAACAGTCAATATAAATTATCTTTTAATATATTTACGTATCTTTTGTTGTTTAAGTGATAGTTTGCCAATTTTTTAAATAATTAATTGTAATTAACATAAAAATTGTTTGACTGACATAAAATTATTAAAACTTTTTTCCAGTTTTACTGAGAAAACAAAATTGAACATGACAATCGTCAAAACCTTTCATATTCTTTGTATGTAAATAAACTACATTCTTACAAATTCAGTGATAAAATAATATACTTCATATTTATGATATCTGTATTTTTGGATCACATAATCCATCCTCTACGATACTCTACGATTATGACTATGCTTATTGTTTACATCTAAGTAATTGTAGGTTTCTATCTAAATAAAATGCATTAGTGGGAAGTATTGAACGCGGAAGCTTAATCCAAGGGACACAATCAAACTCGTTTATATCTCATTACTCAAAGTATTGTTCTATTGTTATTTAAGATCACGATCTCTTAAGGTGTGCATAAGTCCTCAATCAATAATGAATATCATCAGTTTATAATCGGACCTAAGTTACAGACACTGTCAATAATTTTGGCAACTGAATGATTTGTTGACTAAAAAAAAAATTAAAATATATTTATGTATATTTTAATTTTTTTTTTCCTTGACAAATATTCTTTTAATATTTTAATCTTATACAATGCAAGTGTCGTAACCAACTAAATACGACAAATTGTTTTATTTCCTTCCAACAAACTTTTACATAAGAACGCAAGCAAAATATGAGTATTTTTACTATTTTATGGTTTCACACTAATAATTTATAAACAGTTGAAAACGACATATCAAACTGACAATAATTCGTTCAGTATACAATTTTCAGACAATTTAATAATAAGGGATACTATAAGGTCGAATTATAAGATAACGAAGTTCAGAACCTGTCGGTGACATGGTGCTCATAAAACATCAGTTGTCATACGACCGAACGTGCCAATCAATTTTTTTTTTTATTACAAGTGCTAAATAACATGAATCTAATTATAATAACAAATATGAGATCAAATCAAGATTATCTAAATACCTTTTTTAATATTTGTAACATGACCAATGTCCTCACGAACACAGTAAATCACTCCTGAGTTTGTGCACTTCGAATATAATTTCAAAAAAACCCTTATTCTAGCCGAATAACGAATTTAAACATAATTTTTTCAATGATTAATTACTTAATATAGAAGGGCATAATATGTATAAAAAGTCGCATCGTGTTTATAAATTGCATAAATATATTTTAATTTGTCATCACGAATTATAAGTCAAGCACTCTGAACAAAAAGTCGCTTTCAAATTATCATTCGCTTTTTATTCGCTTTTCAATATTACCTATGGCTAATAAGTACAAACTTTAAAGGTCTCGATATCCTAAGTTTATTGATAGTATGATTTTTACAAAGTATTTCGATGGTGTTGTAGTCCACAAGTTACTATTAAAGTGATGTTATACCATAGGAATGGATCGTAAGATACCCTATATTATATTTTATTAAAAATTTTGTGCTCTTTGGGAAGAGATACACCTAATAAACGTAGATTTATAAATTCCTTTCCTTGTTTTATATTATTTATAGTCGTCAAACACGCCAAAAAGATCAATTATTAACATAACAGTATAAAAATTTCACAATTTCAGGTTCACATATTCAGATAGTGAACCCGTAGAGGTTAAATATATTATATAAGAAAAAAATTGTTATTATCGAAGTAAACATAAAGTTTAATGTCAATAAAATGTTGTCTAATGTCAAAAATTTTAAGCAAAGTAAATGTTCTGTCGAAGGTGTATTGCATAATAACTTTGTAACGATGACGCAATTCCCAAATAAAAATACACAACTGTGTATATCAAGGAAGTGACATTTGAATTCATCAAATTGATTTTTTCACACCTGCCGCAGTCGTCCTGTAAACAATGATTGTACGTCTATCAACTTAGCCTATTGTTATATTTACTATGTCACATATATAAGAATTCAACTTTGAATAATTTATAACTGAGTGGGTTAAACATGTCTGGAATATTTTAACACCATCAATTTTGCTTAAACAGAAATGTATTAAATCTTTTTTATACCAAAAGGTGGCAAACGAGCAAGTGGTCACCTAAGTGACTACTATCTATAGGCATATGCAAAAAACATTTGCGATTTGCAGATGCGCTGCCTACCTTTAATAGACAGGGAGGGGATAGACAGAAAAATAGACATATCTTTCTCCTATCTATCCTCCTCCCTGTCAAATTCTCTATCCCTTCCCACCTTTTCCTTATTAGAAAAGAGTGGAAAGGGGAAGAAGACAAAATTAGGGCTCCGGCCCTTCGCTCCTAACCTGAGACGCAAAATACTATTACTTCACCCCCCCCCCCCTGTCTTCTTTGAGGCCGTGGTATTTTACAGGTTGAGTGAGACATTAGTGCTACAGATCTCGTTGCGGACTCTACCACTGTTAAAACTGATATGATGAACGTATATTTTACAACTTTTGTGTTTACAAAGAGCCATCGTCCTAAGATTGATACATAAAGATTGGCAATATTGGTAGACTCATTTTGTTTTGAATTTCTAAGAGCAGCGTTATTCGTTTAACATCAAATGAACCGAGTGCTGATTGGCCGCCTTCTATTGAAAAACAATCGTATTATTTTAGTGATACAATATTAAACACAAGATATTTTGCATCCATACAAAGTGTTAATCAAATTCATATTCTGCTAAACAGTCGCCCCAACCTATGTCTTATTTTTTTTTCCTTTAACACCGGCTTATTTTTGATTTTATCAGGTAATTAATCTGCCTGACCGCAGTACTGCATTTCTATCAGAATGATTACAATATCGACGCTATTGTAATAAAGTTGAAGAGATCGACCGCGCTAATCTGAATAACTATCAATTGAATTTGATAAATGTTTTTGAATTTAGCAGCCCATTACGAGCACAGCGAACCCAGTAAGATTAAAACTATATATGGACTGCATAACCTTACGCTTCGAGCCCTAGGAATCAAGCAGAAAGAACAACAATCATACACGAGAATAGCGTAATAACGCTCTCGAGTGATGTGTACCACAGGGTACAGCTAGCTTGCTCTAAATCTTCGCGACAGGTCTATTTGTATTTGTGTATATATATTTTGTGATATGAACGTTTGTCGGTGGCACGGCGAGCGAGCGGTGAGAGGTCGCACGATTCCGTGAGGTAGCTCAATAACGAGCGCTACTTTAAAGTCGATTGTAATAAATTTTGTTGCTGAACTTAAACATGTGAATATACGGTTTCTTCGGATCAGTTTAAATAGCATTAAGTACATCCAAGCATATTCGTATAAGACCTGTCTAGAAAAATACACTGACACAAAACACTGTTCTCAAATGTAATATTGCTGGGTGTGCGAAGCAAGTGAGTAATTTATTATGTTTTTTTACTGAGAGGACTCATTCCATCATTTATGTATCTTAGACCACGATCCAGTAAGTAGTGAAAGATTTGCGATAAGTCTTCAGAGCGTCACGAATTTCAGTAAATTAAATGAGTAAAATTATATAAGCAAGGAAGTCAATTTGCTCTGAACTCTGATCGAACTTCTGAAGCTAACTAGAATTTATTTAAAAGAAAAAAAAACAATGGAATGACATAATCCGTTAAGCCGTTTACACTCTAGGAAGTCATAATGGAGCGGACATACATATATGCAAATATAGTTACATACCAGTAAAAAACATTACCCTTCTGTCAGTTGGGCATCTGATTATTGTGAACATTTATTTATTTTACTTACCTACTCCAATTTCTAGCTGAACCATAAGCATGTTCTTCTCTGTAACTCTTATGTAATAATTTCACCTATAGTAAACAGTGTCTTAGTAAATACTGGACTAAATTAATTGAATTGAATCATTGTAATGATTCAATTCAATTAATTTAGTCGCGCAATGCATACTATTATCAGAAAAGAGCAAACAATAATATTCAATAGTGGCATATAATACATTATGTTCATCTTACACTTAGCCGTCTAACGATGAGTGTACAAATAATATCAAAATTGTATGCAAGATTATAAGTCATTTTAGATGAGTTAAACGTAAAATAATTAAGCAATTCGTCAACATGAACTGCATTTAATTCAGTTTGTCAGAATAAAAGGAATAGAAACAAGAAATATTTGTAACATCTACATTAATAATAGAATAATCTTTTTTGATGATCAAAATGGTTTATTGCTATCAGCAATAAAATTGTCACCCTAAATATGACATATATGTAAATATGAAATAATTAGAAGATTTTTCTGAAAATGTTTGCACCAAAAATAACGCAATAGAAACAGTTAATTAAAAAAATAACAAAACCGGTGGATTTTTTTTAATTTATTAATTGTAAAAAGTACAAATTTATGCTTACACTACTATGTTGGATGGTGAGGTTGTAGGTACCCCTATGACATTCTGGAAAATAATAAAAATCCAATAACACATATTCTTCAAAATCGATCCGGCCGTTTTTGATACAGAAGGTCACAATGGAATGAACATACATACATACCTGCCAACATACATACATAATATGTACATAAAACATACACACCCGTGAAAAACGTTATTCTACTTCCACTATATATTCTTATATTTTATCAACAAAATAATAGCTATCGCGTTCTATTTAGTGGGAGTGGTGGACCTGAGGGTCATATCTCTGAACCTTGCGCTTGACTCGTGACTGCCTGTTTGTTAAGTGTTGCGGATTCGCGTAATGTATATAAATAAACTGTATACTTAACTGAGGTGATATATATTCGTATTTTATGTTTACTGTAATTTTACCTGTTCGATGGCAAGTCGAAGTACCGTCACTGCATCCACCTATTTCGATTGAATTGAGAATATTTTTGTTCAAGCTTGCGAATACTTTACATATCAAATAAAAAATATCCTGGATTAGCTTGATAGCCAAAAACCTAGTTTTATTAACTAACTTCAAAGAGATTTTTTAACTTTTTAAAGATATTAACATAAATCAGTATTGACATGTTGAATGTCTCTGACTTTACATATATGTTTGTTAACACAGAACGTCGTCACTGCCGACCGAAATTAAAAAATTAAAAAGAAATAAGACACTCGCATGTGGACCCTATTAGATTTTAAATATCCTTGCACCTTGGGTTCTGATTATATACCAAAAATTTACATATTGGTAGACTCAATACAGAACCTCGTTTGGAGTTATAGATTTGTAATTGGAAGTAGCGTGAATATAAATTATTATAAATAATACTAGGTGATTCCAGCGGCTTCGAACGCGTTCGTTTCTTATTTTCCTTGATTTTTTTGTAATTTGATTTCGCGTATATTAATTTCTATAACAGATAACATGTATCAAAAAGTTGTTATTGTCAACATTATCATGGCAACCGATATCGAAACAACCTATGAAGAAGTTTTTTTATTTTTTATCCCTATAAAGGGAATTTTTGGGGATTTGTGAGAGGGGATTTTGTTTTAGTTAAAACGTTAATTTGGAACTAAATTAACGTTTTAACATTTTACATTGAACATTAATAATAAATATAGTACTAGTCCCTAACCTCTCCTACTACTTTCTAACTTTAACTTTCTCTAATTTTAAAAGAATTATTAAAATCAATTTCGTAGTTTAAATATGTATCCATTACAAACAAACAAATAAATCCCCTTAATAATATTAGTATAGACGATACCTTATCCGTGTTAGAAAATTAAATTTCCAAACAGTGTGATTGTACAAAGCGAATGCGTGTGGTTGAGCCATACAATAAACCCTATTTGCATATCTTAGTTATAACAGTTGCGGATTAAGTCATTGCCAGTAATTCGAGACATAGTTAAGATATAAATGTTTATGTTGTTTATTCAACATTGTAGACGCACTGTTTGAACAAATCGTTATTAAACCTTGGTCGTGCAAAATGTGTTAAAACAAAGTTTCATTTCACTTTAACATGTATTAACCGTAAATTGTAAATCGACGAGACCTCAAAATCAATGTTTATATCTATAAACATGTACCAGTTGATTACGGTGTAAATCTAACTAAATTAAAAAGTAACTCTGAATTTATAATACAGCAGCATAAAATAATTATTAAATTACAAGTCTTAAATTCAATTCTAGTTCAATAACTGATCTATTTAGGTGGTTAAATCTTGTTATAAATACCGCAAAGTAAATGAAGCGATAATAGCTTGGTTTAATCAATGCAAGTTACGCAATGTGTAGTGTACAACGGGTCGCTATGTCCGTTGGGGTTTTATCTCGTCGACCGCAATTTCTTGAGTTTGACGTACCTCTGCTCTGACACGGTCAGCTGCAGGCCGGACAACGTTCGAGACTGAATTGCAAACGCATTTAGAATTATTAATCGCAATAAGGACTAAATTTGTCTCCTATAATACTGACAATTTTATTTATAGCAATTTATACAAAATAATAAGATATTATGTAAGCCACTTATGTTATAAAATTGACAATTGATTGTTATAAGATTTCGCTGTCGAGTATGATTATTTTTCCGCTTTCTTATAGAAACTGACTAAGCCGAATTGCAAATTCCATGAGCCTAGCATTTACAAAAATTGAGCGTCAATGATTACAGTTAAATATGTAAGTATCTTTACATCTAAATTCTTTTTACTTCTTATCATATTTATATTTCTTCCTACACTAGCAAGATTTGTGTTGCATAAAATATTGAAATACTAAATACATTAATTATGATTTAAATGCAAAAACTTGTCGCAACACACAGTCGAAGAAAACAGAGCGTTAATAATCGCGGCATACTATTTTGTGGTGTGTTACTCAGGATAATTAACCTAGGCTAGATGTGAAAGTGGGAGCGGGCAAAATTAAAGCACAACTCTTTTGCGCTTTGAAAGTTATCCTTGTATGGTTTTGCTAGCTTTAAGTTAGCATTTTCTTAGAAATTCAAGTACCAATTAAAACTAGAGTAGATTGTGCTCTACAAAGATTTTGTTTCTTGTCATAATTACGTAATGACTCCGATTTGACTGAGGCAAAATACATATTACTATTACATTCATAACACGTTAAAAAGTCAGACAAGTGTTTCATAAAAGATTATAAGAGTTACTTAATTATTTTTTTGTTTAAAAAAATAAAAGAAATAGTATTTTCAAAACTATATTTATTATTACTAAATTAAATCCCATAAACAGTAACAAGAACGATTCAATTACCTTACACAAAATTCAAATCGAAAAAAAAAAAATATAGATAATTTTTAAAGAAGGGAAACCGATCAAGTTATTAAAAAGAAACTTGTCAAAGGAATTTTCTCCAACACTTGCTCACTTTGGGACTTTTCGACAATTTGTAAAAGTCGCCTTTTCCTTTTGTCAAACTTTTAATTGCTCACTCCTAAACTCAACTCTGATAATATTTGACAATGAATTTGTGCATTAGCGATGTTCACAACTATTACACTTTTTTATTTATGTGCTTCTGTACGTTAGTATGGTTTACAATGGCCTTGATCAACGTTTACATCTACATTAGGTAACCATTCTTTTGTGGTCGTTGGATCGTATTTTCGTTTTATTTTTTTACGAGACCTTCTGTCCCCCTTTTTCGGCCGCGCCGGGGACCATTTGGAAAGGCTGTGAGCGCTCGAACTGCAGGATGTATCTCTCAAACAGTGAACACCAAAGTTTTCACTCCCTCTATTTAAGCATATACTATCGTTCCTAATGCGATTTACAAATTTAAGCAAATACAGTATAACGAGCATTGCTAATCCAAAATAAATTACGTAAAAGGAACAAATATGTTCCGGTTCTCTTAACAGTAACATTTTAATTTAAAAAAATAAGTCCGATATTAATAACGCAAAATTTACAGTCGAAAAGAAATATGTTTGACGTTTTAAAAAAATCGCTTGTCAATGTCACCATGACATGTTTATTTCAAACTTTTTGGTAATATAATGTCTCTTTATTATTTTATCATGTTTCAATGTGATTAAGAAATGGGCAGAATTTTTATATAATTAGAAAGCGAAAGTAAAAAAAGATAGCAGTTTTAGGAGAATTTTATAATTACAAAAATGAAATTTGAACTAAGACTTCTCAGAATACAAGCGAAAAGTAAAGATGTATACTTCCGAGTTTCATCTGATAAATGAGGTAACTCGTCAGATGAAACACAGAATTTTTTTTCTTACAAAATACCTAAGACTTTGTAGGAAAAAAGATTCTTCATAGATGTAGGCAAAAATGCAAGCGCATCACTAATTAATCCTCTTAATAGAATATTCTTACGATATTTTATAAAAAATATATGCGAAAGAAATATGAAATTGCGCAGATAAAAATATGAAATTAAATAATTTCATAATCTATGGATTAACTAGAAACATGATAGTACAAATATTAGCTAAGCCTAATTTGAAAAATAAAAAGTGAGTTCATGTTCACGGTCTCATATTCTCGGTATATT
>DWLR01001170.1:0-19542 GCA_018246295.1 Papilio alexanor hazarajatica
TTAGTAAAGGGATCAATTAACTACCTATGAGATGGCAAAAGTGCATAGATAACAACGGTGCATACTTTGATTAATTATATTTTACAAAAAAAATGACTATATTTTTCTCCCGTACAAAATGCCAATTTCATATGTAAGGACCAAATATTATTTATTTCATAAAAAAAAAATAAAAATCGTTCTGAATCGATTAACGAGGATTAAGCACTATTTCTATATCTAGATATTTTTATAGTTTTTTTCTTATTAATAAATAGATTATTTTTTAAAAAACGTTATTTATGCAAGTACTATTTATTGTTGGCAAGAATTTTTTTTCTGGCTCTTCAAAAACCTTGAAATTTTGTTAATTGCAATTTTTTACTCTTCTGACTCAAACGGTTGCCGACCCCTGGTTTAGCCAAATTTACATTTGGTACACTCATGGCCCGCCTATCTTCTACATTCATACATACATACATTCATGCGTGCTTGTTGGTTCCTGGTACTTTTAATATCACCTTTCTTTACTATGGGATTAATCTGGTCGATAAAAGTTCGTCTAGACTGTCCTACTCCTCTGGTTTACGGACGGGAGTGTTAGAGTTATGAATAAGTTCACGGTTTTTAAAATGTGAAATTTAAATAAATATAAAGAAATTGAATGCTCCCGGAATACGCAAGTAGGTACTTTGTTAGATAGCAATGTGTAACTGAGTTTGTAATTACAATTTCTTTTAAAAGAAGTTATAATAATTATGTCCGTGAGAGACATGCCAAGAGTGAGCGTAAGCAACAAAACATTGTCATCAGCAGTATCGAAGCTGTAATCTTAGGTTGAGTCTAGAAGCTTACAAATAAAGCTTTAATACTTTTTTAAAACATATTCGCTACCTACGGGAGATTTATTTTTATAATGAACTTGTGTAAATGTAGTTACAACACGACTCTTTCCGGAATAATATCGTCCTTGCTTCTTGACCGCGGTCTCCGACATATCTATATTGCTAAGCGTGGTGACAATAGGCCGATGTCGATGATAGGTTCCAGGGCAATGATTGCTTTATGATTAGACACTTAGTACAGTGTCTGACTTTATAGTCGTGAATTCGACTTACAACTGATGGTTTTCAAATTCTAGTGTACACTACATACAAAAGTACTCCAATAATTTACTTTAGTCATGTTCGAGATATAGTAGATAAACCTAAAAAGTAGACTGAAAAGCTTTGATAGCTTTGGTCCATAATGCGAAAAATTAATTTGTATAATTTTAATTGTCCTCTAAACAATTCACTATAAAATGTTTAAGTTGTAGCCTTGTTGTGTTGTATGTTTTATTGAATAGAACTAGTATTTTCCTGCACGAGTACATACAACAAATTTGATAACACACAAATATGTTTGTGTGTTCGATGACCGGTCCAGTTTATAAACGGAAGTTGTAGCGTGTTTTGTGAATTGTTTTAGAAACACGGCCTGTTGCCGTTGAGCGCGTGCCTTTTCGCCTAAACACCGAGTTAAACTGCATCCGTTTATATTGGCGTTGTGATAAATCATCCATTAAGTCGCTTATTCATATTTTTATATATTTGAGAAACGAGACGACTTGTCGTATTTCTAATACTTATGAAATTGCTCTCGTACATTATATTCATCACGAAAATTGGATACACTAGCCATACCTCAACGCTCTATAGTTTACGGAAGAACAGAAAAATCGCCGTAGCTGAAGTCACAAGAACAAGAAATATGCTGTAAGCATGTATCTAATTTGAAAACAGACAAGTTAACAAATTGCTATTTTTTAATTAAAAACTTTTATCAAAGTGTTAGGAATTGATTGATGGAAAAAATATTGAGTTCGTAACACCAAAACGGTAATGTTTTTTATTCAGTTTATTTTTATTGTTACTAAATAAAAATAACAGACAGGGGCGTGAGATGCTGCTCAATGATCTGAAGCTTAATACAATGGATGTAGGCCTAATATAATACATTCCATTTATAAACGAATACTTAAGTAAGTACTATGGTGTTGTCATATCCGAATAGGACAATAACCTCAAAACATCTAGAATGAAAAAAAAAATGTTACTAAATTATCAATTCTTACTGTTTATTTAAATTGAAATTGCATGTTGATTTTCACCTTGCTTGTTAATCTATATTATTTGTAACTTATAATAAAAAATTGGTATTTTGCGAGGTCGTCGTATTCCCTGGTGTTATTACTGTTGCTACTACAACGTAGCTCTATCAGTGTTTATTCCCAGTGCTTTGTTACTAGTTTCCTACTATGCCAAAATGATTAAAAATTAACAATTTAATTTATTATCAGTAATTAATATGACGTTACGAGAAAAATACTAAGCATCAGGTCACGTGACCACAGAATTGCAAAGATTTCTAACTATTCAATGCAATATTTCCTCATAGCACTCATGTCCGATGACGTACGTTGTAAGACCACAACGTCGGTGATTATGGCGAAGCGCATTTGTTCCCTAATTACCCAACTAAAATAGAATTATCTCTGTACGTACTGATTTTATTGTTTGTTTGTTATCTACTGGAGTACTCTAGGCAACGCTTATATAATAATGGATCAATATTGACTAGTGCATTAACTACTACTAGCATCTATAATACCTTTCCATCCTTAAATGTTCGTTCTTTATACGAAAATACGTGGCCACGTGATTTATACGTGTAAGGGACACGATCTTATACCAATTTCAAAGTCTACGCATATATATTCACCCTATAATAGGAGTGCAAAGAAAGCTGCAACACACGGGATTCATGTCATTGGCCACTCATTTGACTGCTTCCACCGTGGCGACCAGAATGGGTGTAACTGTCCGAGAGCAGACTGTATCACTACTTTTAGGTATTTAGGCTTGACATTAAATAGTTGTTTTAACTGGCGCTCGCATATAAATACTGTATGCAATAAATTAAGATCTGTGTTGGCTAAATTATATCAGCTCAAAAGAGTTGTTAATAAAGACATTCTGTTCATGGTAGTAGCGCGTAGTAACGCGTTAGCAGACTCTGTGATTAGTTATGGGTTAAGTTCATACGGACTAACATTTAAAACTTACACCGATCAAATTAAAAAAATACAGTTACGTTTATTGAAATTAATTGAAGATAAAAAAAAATAAGGATAAATATAAAGAAGATTATTATAAACTTTTTAAAGAGTGTCAGATATTACCAATAGATAAAAAAACACAATACCTAATAACGTTACAATTATATCAAGATGAGAAACTTATAGACGTAGTTTCTAACAATTATAACACTAGGGCTGCCGCTGCAGGTAAGCTACCTGAAGTCAGAGTTAATAATTACTATGGGGAACGCACTAAAATTTTTTTAGCTCCTAAATGTATTAACAAATTCTTACGACCTTTAACTAACGCAATTGAGAACAGTAAGGTTTCCCTGAAGAGGAAATTGAGAAATATGTTGTTGGAGGAATGAATGATTAAGGTTAAACTTTCACACATATTCCGCTATTATTTAAGTATAGGTTTAACTTTTATGTATTTACTTCTTGTAGTTTTGATTTTTTTTCTCGTTTTCTTAGTATTTTTTTCTTTTCAATTGTTTGTTATTAGTGTAGAAAGGTGCGACGCCTACAAACCACGTAAGTGGTTTGGCGAAAAAGTTTACTGTTAACATATTGTACATTTTTGAAATAAAAAAAAAAAAAATCGGGAACTAACATTGTGCCAGAAAACGAGCTCAAATCTAACAACACAAATATTTAAACATTCACCATTCAATAATACGGGCAATACAACACAATTTGACAAACAAAGTATGAGGAGAAATCAATGATTTTGACTTGGACCGCTTAAGTGAAGCGCACAGCTTTACATACTTCTGGCACATGTCGCAAGTGTAACAGAGTAGGTACCTACATTGTGTGCAAGCAATCTTTGTCTCCGATGTATTGAGGGCGTAATTTGCTAGATGAGGCGTGCCGACTGAGCTAACTGCGTGCCGATTGTCATTTGTTATACTCCTTAACTAACGAGTAAACATGGCGCGAGTTACGTGGCTCCCACGTGGTACTAGGCCAAACTTTTTTTTATATCACATGTGTGTCCGTGGTGGAAGTATGAAGTGCACAAACCATTATTTCACTCAATGACAACTAAGTCAGTGACTTGTTCCAATATTCATGAATGTCGGAACAAGAAAAAATACAACTTATTTACTGACTTCAAATAGAGGTCCTCAATTCGCTTTTATTTTTTTGTTTGTTACCACAGAATTTTGACATTTGACTTGATTAAAAAAATTGGAAAGGGGACTTTCGCAAACTCAAATTTAGATGGGAGCTTTAATTTTGATTGTCGTTGAACCTTGGGCTCAGAAGATATGCTATCTATTATTATTCGTTTACTACTTATATATTATTCAATAATATAGTGGATTTGTAATGAGACGTACCGTGTTTATAAATGACTTAATGATTTATAAATAAAATCATATAAATTAAAGTCGGTTTCGTTAGTAAAAAAATATATTGTAACTATTTAAATGTACCAACAACCTTATCTCTAAAAGCGATGTCAATGCAAACTTACTATGGATAGCAATGTTAAAACTGAAATTTGACTATATATAGCCGCAATGACATCTTGTAGGCGTTGAAGTAATAAATAATATTTAGCTGCTTGTATCCTACTTTGCCTGGGTGATTCATAGTAAAAGTATAATATATGATATTTCTGAAAAATACAACAAACTTAATTGTGAAAGTGTTTCAAAAATTCAGAAGGTGAATTCCTGGTTTCTACTGGTTCTTTTACTGGTTTGATCAGATATTTCTTAGATAATTTAAAAATGACCCATTTTGGGTTTTTTAAAAGATTTAGTAGTTACTTATTAAGGAGTGTTATGGATGTTTTATATTATTTATTTATCGGTATTGACTTAAAATCAGGCTTGTTCCTTTGTTTTCTTATTTGAAATAGTGATACAAATGTTTAAGACGTTGTGCATTACAAATTTTAAAAAAAAATCCTTCTATAGTATAAGTATAGAAACATGAATAATTGGTTAAAAATATATTTGGGTATTCATATCGTGGTTTTAAAATATAAACCATTTCGTTGACTTGGATGCTGTCTTAGTGGTTAGTGATACGTCTGTAGTCTCTTGCTCTTGTTACTTTACACATAAGATGTCTTTGTCAGTCCTGTTGTTCCCGCTATAGTGTCCTTCAATCTATACATAACACAATTTGCATACTTTAGCTGACGACATAAAAAGGAGTTCATGGTATTTAATTTATTGAACTGTATTTTGACGTATAAGATGAAAAGAATGTCTAAATATCATCCTAGTATGTCTTCTTGTACTCTTTTAATGCTATAATTTCAAGGTGCAGTCTATATCAAAACAGCTAAACTCGTCAATTATTAAATTGGTTTCATTCGAATTAAATACAATAGAATAGATCCATTATATATCTATTAAAACAAGATACATCAATTCAGAGATAGAATTTAATGTATTCATGTAATTAAAGTAAGCAAGATATTAATAACTTCGTGTTTGATTACTTTATCGGATTAGTTGCGTGGATAAGTTTTGTTGGCATGAGCAGGTCCACATCTTTATTGTATCTTTCAGCATGTGTGAGTTCAACAAACTTATATAGCGGCCGTAGAAACACGTGGCTCGTAAGGAAATGATTTTTTTTTCATTTACCGTACTGGCGTCAGTTTAACTTCACGGAATTATATCACTAACTATATTCTCATTACGTTGTATACACTTATGACAATCACACAGAAGAAAAAAAATAGATAATTATTGTACATGGCAATTGAAGCGGGCTATTTATCTATCTATATCTAAAAAATAATAAAAATGTAATAAAATGTTCTGTCTTTATATAAATTAATTACGTCCACGTGTTTTTTGTATGTTTTACTGACTGTTTCAAATTGATAATTTTTTCTGAAATGAAGTAAAATAATAATAAATATATAAATCATTATTAATTTCAGTCCTTTTATCCATATGTGCTAGTAACAATAAATCTTAAACTGGTGTTAGTGATAAAAGTAAATACTTTTTTTTTGCTAATGCAGACATTCTTCAGCCTGTCAGCAGGCACAATACTGGACTATACCATATACTGATATATACCAAAACACACAAGAAATTAGATAAATTAGAAAAAGATTTTGCTGAGTTAATAGTTAACAAGAAAAGAGAAAGTTACCACTAATAAGAAACTTAATTTATTATTCTATCAATGTAAATATTTTTTTACAATTATTAAAAATAAAAAGCCAAACGCAAGCGTAAACGCCATACACATTGTTTTGGTCTCTATCCCACGTTGTTAGTTTGGGCCTCTAAGGAGAGAAGTTAGCCGAAGTTATAGTATTTTACCTGACGTTCGCGGTTATGTTCATCTGTAAAATTTCTGACTCAGTGTGTGCACATTTTGTTACATCATAAATTTCACTCCAGTCTTATTTTCTTTTCAGCTCGCTTTACACAATAGAGTTGTATAAAATTATTAGTATTTTTTTAAAATTAAATATTCTTTATCCCTTGTAACAAAAACAAAACCGACTTCAAATAAGTACTATTTTCCCTTTGTAAGTGATAAGAAATACAAAAAAAAGCTTAATTAACGGTTGCTATGGTAATGTTCACAATAAGAACTTTTTAACACATGCTATCTATTATCCAAATTTATACGGGGATATTTATTTTAAATTTTTGTCTTTCTGTCTGTGTGTCGCAATTTAACATTAGAACGGCTGAACCGATCTTAATAAATAGCAAGAACATGTTATTGCGCACAAGATAATATATTGAATATTTATCTGTTTGTCTGTCTGCTGTATGTTCCCTAATAACTTAAGAATGGGTAGACTGATCTTTATGAAAATTGTTAAGTAGCAACAATACATGATTACGCAAATGACAGGCCATACAAAATTTATTTCTGACGGTTTGTCTGTGAGGCCGGATAATTCAAAAATGCCTGACTGATTTTAATAGGAAATGGGTGCTTCACTTAAAGAAGCACGTTATTACACAAATGATACGCCATATAAAAGATCAGTAAGCCTATTGATAATAAAAAAAGACAATTTAAAATCATTGTGCTGTATCCTGATAGCAATCTTTTAAACGCGTTTGAAGTTGCCGGCAATATCAAGTAATAAGTTAAATACTTTCATAGTAGTACATACTTTCATTTCCTCTATAATTATGAATAAGCTTAAGCCTAATGTTTAAAAAACAAAAGTCCAAAGTATTCGGTAGTTCCGTTGGAGTACAAATCTTTGTTTTCTAGAATTTCTTTATTTTTTATTCTGAACGCTCGTTTCATATTGCGAAAAGATGTTTCGTGTCAAGGACGTAACAGTTTGCTGGTGCAATTTTGTTTAATATTTTTTGAGTCGTCGGCAAGGTTGTATAAATTAAAGTCAAACTTTTTTTCTTGTTAATTCTATCGAGAATAATAAGAATTAAAAGAGCAAATATAATTCAACTCTAACCGAGCTCTTTAAATGACCTATTACCCTAAATCAGCTATAAATTTTAGAAAATAATTTTTATCATTCATATCAATAATTTGATCATATCATGATCGCAGCTTGTCAATACGCTAGAGGTCGTACCACGAGAATATTTGATATTCTCTTACTCTATTACTTTATGAATTAAAATATTACATTGGAATAACAATCATCCTGGTATTAATGCCTCGTTCTCTATTTTCATTATATCATGAATGTTATTTTTTATCTGACTTCAATAAAGGAGGAGGTTCTCAATTCGCTTGTATTTTTTATTTGTTCTGAACATCGTCATTAATGAACTAATTTCAATTTTTTTTTGTTGGAAGAACAAAAATTGATATTTTAATAAATTTAAGTTTAAGATAGTTTAAGGTTATGAGACTTTATGACAATATTAAAATTAAATTAATTCACTTAATGTTGTAATAATTGTGATTTATAAAAATATTGTGATAATAAAAAAAAAACATTTCTGAAACTAATCGGTATCTATAAAATCCTTTATATCTATCGTTTAACGTCTTCACTTTGACAAAAATATTTATTACATAGTGATTGTCGTAATAAACGGTATCTTTTTAGTTTGAACTTTTATTCTCAGATTCTTTGTCTGTCATGTTTTATTTACTACGATAATTGATATTAAATTCGAAAAGTCTAAAAGTTTAAAAATATGTACGAGTAAGGGATTTGCGTTAGACACGTACTGGCCGGAATATGGAGTGGGATGAGGTCGCTTGACCTCGCCTAGACTCTTCAGTTTGCACATGCACCAGATAACGTTGACCTCAGCGAGGCGCAGCTACTGCTCGATTATTATTTTATCACCAGCATGGGTGATGCCTATTTCACGGTTGCGAATTAAAAAAATACGCTCTCAAAGTCTTACATACATAGACAGATACCTCAATATAGCTGTTCGTTTTTTGGCCCAGACACACAAACACAGGGAATAGAACTTTAGGCATTTTTTTATCTTAAACGGCGGCTGTCAAATGGCAAATCATACGCCATTAAACATTCATCACCACAAAGCGAGGTTTTCCCTATGCGAGTACGCTCGAATGGTGAAAACCCAGTTTTTCCCGTAACCCATAATGCGACCTGCTACGTGCTTACCTTCCAACGTACGCCTTTTTGGATGGTGATCATCCATATCTGGATGATAATCACCGGGTATCACCACCAAAGATTACCCCTTTCCACCCTTATGCATTAAGATTTCCGTAACCTTCACCATAAAAAAAAATATTCAAAATTGTACTTTCTGTGAAGTTAAAAGTTACCAATCGCTATAGGAAACAACATAATACGGAAGTTGTATGAGTACCTCAAGCTGAATCGTATGTATTTTTAAATTTCGCGACGTAGGTTTCTCGGTCACTGGGACAATCCTCCAGACAACGTAAGGGGTGAAGCGAACATTGAATGAAATGAAATATAATTAAATTTTAATGAATTTGGTAATTGATCTGTAATCTTTATCATATTTGTTTTTTATTTCCTTTATTGTACAGAGTAGATGTTAACTTTCTGGTACCTTTTTATTTTGTGTGAATATAACATATACTTTTGTACAAAATTTACCAAAAACATTATGTTATGTATACCTATAATAGGTCGCTACATTTTATACTTACAAAATCAGTAACTACAAGTAATACACGTTGTTATAAATAGGAAATCAAAAAGTTATAATAATGTCGGTATTAAGATACAAAATAATCAGTTAGGTTCTTTGATTTTCTTGATATCGTATACTTGCTTGTTTTGCTTTTGAAACTGAGATTTGTTATGAAAAATAATGTTTTATTAATGTTTGTTTTGTTGCAATAAAACATAATCCACGCCATCTAGCGACAAATAATAATTACGTTGCGAATACACTTGAGTTGTAGAGGTAGACACTAGCTACGTCAGTGTTAAAAAACATTTTCGTGTAAATTGCTGATAGGTGGCGCTACGGGTAGTAAACGTCACTTGCGTCAGGGTCAATTCCTGGTAGCCAGGATACCTCCGATTTAAGCCTGATCCTGGTTGGTAGCTGTACCTCGGATTTAAGTCTGATTATTGAAAATTGGTTGTACCACGAAGAAAATGAGCTCATCATTTTGATGAAAATTGGATCAGATATTCAATTGATTAATTTAATAACTTGGGTACAGGTAACTGTACCCATTATGTATACTTTATAGTGAGACCTTATATTCGTTATTATAAACGGTGAAGTGAAATAAAACATGAAAATAATTTATTTAAATTCAATCGAAATACTCGAAATCAAATATGCCACTAAGCCAAATAATAACTCCGCGGATACGTGAATATTATACCTAAACCTACTCGTGTAGACCTTAAATTAATATTTTTAATTTGTGAATAAAAATATTCCAGATTAATCGTCAAGGCGAACCATTATATTTATTTGTTTCTCATATTGAACATTCTTTGAATAAAACTACAAAGAAATTTTTAACAGTAACGTTTGGTTGCCTATTATTAAAATTATTTCTATGGTTCTTAAGCTGTTACTGATTTGTGGCATAAGGTGACGAACATAAATGAGTCATTATCCTATATTCGTTGTTTATAAAGAACAGGTTCCGTCCGGTTGAGTATAATATTCCTTTTCCTTCTATAATAAAGGTGTAATGTTTTCTTACAACTTAAAATAAAAAGTTAGTACTCCTTCCACATCTTATCGATTTTTTGCTGTAAAACAATACTAAGCAGCGCCCACATTACTTACGGAATGTATGGAGATTCTGCGTTTTTTTATCTTTAACGCTTTTACTTACAAGGACCATCATCTTAAAGCTAAAATAAGTACAAATACTTCTTGCCACTGAAATTATTTTGTTCGCAGAAAATATTAGAAAACATTACCACTTATGCAGGTAGTGGATGTAGGCCAAGATCTGCTAATTAGGCGACTAGACTAGAATCATTTCACCTATAGAAGTCTCCATCACCATACGTAAATTTCTGATGCTGAAACAATTATTCAATTACTTTTAATCATTTTATAATATAAGTTGAGCCTCGTTAGGGAACTTAACAGTCGTAAGTAGTTAATGACATGGATGAATATAGTTAAGTTACACTGTTTATAACATATAACTATATTTATGCATGATACCCATTTTGGTATCGGCGGTGCCTGTCATTATGTACCATGAATTATATTGAATTTGTGAGTAATGTAAACATGCTCTGAAAGTGAATGTTTTTATTTTCATAACGTATTACACCACATATCGTCATAAGAAGTTTAAACATTTTTAATAATAATGATGTCACAGTGCAGTCGATTTAAAACTGTCATTCCCAACGTGGGCGCAAGCCTCACCGGTGGGGCATGGCAGTATTTTGGAGGGTCATGGGCAAAACGTGCACCCTTCGGCTGACTATACCAAAGACTATGAGGTAATTCGAGAATGAGTTATTACAGTTAATTGTTTTCTAGTGAGTCTGTGGATATTATTTCATTTTTCTCTTTCATGGATGACTTATTCTTTGGAAGCTTGTTTGGATACCAACTCAATGGCTTTTTAAGTTTCCCCTTCAGGTCAATAACCGTAACATTTTGAATAACAAAATTTAAATATCACGAGATATTATCATCAGGATATTAGAAATGCCTATGGCCCAAAATCGGTTGGGAACCACTGATTTAAAACTCTCGATCAATCCCTGCGAGAAAACCCGTATGTCGGAAGATAAGTAATTGGTGCCGTGCTTTAGGATATATCTCCGATAGTTGGTGGTCTTGATAACTTGATTCTATATCACACAGACAAAGCCCTCAGTTTCTCCGAGACCTAGCCAAAGGTGGGATGCTAAGGTATCTACGAAAAGCTCATGAAGAGCCCTGTAGAACCTCCCATCGAGCTCTTTATCTTTCCATGCGACCGCCCGATCAGAGACGTTCTGTACAGCCGGTTCCTGCCATTGCTCGTTGGCCAAAGTAAGAGGGTAAGCCCTTTATCACATAACATAACGTAAATAAATTGTTATTATTTGTACATAACAAAAAAATAGACTTGTGTATATATGCTATTGTTAACGCTTTCATTATTTAAAAAAAATTAAAAAAAAGTCGACTTGATATTTGACATGATATTAACAAGTATTTGACATGATATTACAAAGTATTAATACCAACTTCAGCTTTGTTTTAGTTTATCTTTTGGACGAAATCTGTATGGAAATGTAAAAAATTGTCATAATACAATGAGCCGATTGCGGAGTCGTGCATAGAATGTTGAGTTGTGAAGATGGGCATTGCGTTGGTTGCAGTTCATTATGCTTCCCAATTACCATTGATGCCGTGGGGCGGCGTTGCACCGAAGGGTTGTGTGTCGGGGGTCGGGGGTCGGGGGCTAGTCGCGCCTGCGCTTTGACTCGGTCGATCACGGCCAGCCATGCGACCGCCACGTGCTCTGCCTTTCTTCCATACGACAATTT
Source organism: Papilio alexanor hazarajatica (assembly GCA_018246295.1). Taxonomy (NCBI): domain Eukaryota; kingdom Metazoa; phylum Arthropoda; class Insecta; order Lepidoptera; family Papilionidae; genus Papilio; species Papilio alexanor. The sequence continues at coordinate 12,024 of DWLR01001170.1, forward strand.
TTTTCCTTGTTCAGAAAAATCTGAACTGTGTAGATACTAGCATTATTCTTCTACTCCCTTTTCGACCGAGTATAAGAAAATATGGGAAAATAAATTTTATTTTCAATATTGCAACTGAAAATTAACTGGTAAAGTTTTTGTAAATAATATCATTAATGACTATTTTTTTAAACAACATTTTAATCAAAGTTTTATAAATTCAAGATTACACTTTATTGCTAAATTCAACTGTTATATTGTGGATTTTATTATAATAACTTCAATTATAATATTTATATTGTGCACGCATGATTGCCGACGTTTATTCTCTACGACATAAAGTACTTCCGCTAATAAGTCTGCATCGGCACTGAGGCTTAGTTCTCGTCTCGGCTGAGGCGGGCCAATGAACCAAAAAGTTCATTTCTTTCTTTCATCTTTCACATTTTCATAGTGATGATGATTATGTTGTGTCAAGCATTTCAAAACACACCTTACACTTTGATAACGTTTAGATAATGATAAATTCCCAGCGGATTTTGAATGTGTAAGAGGATATTAATATTTACTGTATTACATGTTTAATTTTAATAAATTATTGTTATTTATGTAGAACGTGAATTAAAAAAAACTGTTATAATAAATAATATTTGGCTTTTTTCTTTGAGAGGTGTTTAATAATTAGTTTGATGACGCTGAGCGTAGGTAAGTAAAGTAGGTACTTACTCGCGTTCAAATGACTGCAATTAGAACGGAGTTGCTTAGGGTTGCTTTGATTTGAGTGTCCATTAATGAACTCACAAGGGTCAAATCAATTTTTTTTTCAAGAAGATTTCTTGTTTACTTGTAGGTTTTTTAGTTGTACACTAAAGTTGTGTTGTTATCCTATCAAATGACAGTAATATTTAATTTTTTTTTACTTTTGTAAGTCTTATTTTTTGTCTCAGATTTGTTTTATTCTTAACATGTAATTTGCTTTTTGAAGGCTCAACATAACTAGTTGCTCTATTAAAACCAATCCCGCAAGTTTATAACCACAAGTGCCGCCGTATTACAATCTACATTGCCGAATATAATAAGGTTATTCTTTAGTTTGACTTGATCTCTTAAATTGTTGTCGTATCTTTAATAGGAAATAAATATGAAAATGACTGAAACACATGAGTTTTCATGTTGACCTTGACTCAGTATAAGGAACGATGCATTTTCAACCCTCCAGTCGAGTGAGGCAGCCGTTGGCAGTAGCCCTGAGACACGGCGGGCGAAGCGCGCGGGGCAGACTACCTCCTCCGCGCACCGCCCCGCCCCCGTCCCGCCGCGTCAAACTGTCAAATCGTGTCCGACGGGCGGCCGGCGCGAACGTACCTCGACTAACTTGCGACTCACGTCGTTTGCGGTGACAGTGTGTGCTCGCGCTGTACGACTCGCATGACGGTAAACATCCGCGGGAGATGAACGGCACCACGACGACGGTGAACGGCGGCGCCGTCAACGGTACCGCCGGCGCGCTCAATGGACTCCCAGCCGCTCCGCGCACCGCCACGCTCGGCACACCCGGCGGCTACGCGTACACGTCCAGCGGCTCGCTGCTAGGGCGCGGGGGCTCAGCCCGGCCGGTGCCGCCACCTACGCTGCCCAAGTACAGCGGCTCCTTCAGCGCCGGCAGCACGCTCAGCGCCACCGGCCTGCGCGAGCGTGACAGGGAGGGCGCTGGCGGCTCGCACCGCCTCGCCAGCCTCGAGCGGCTCGCCCTACGTCAGCGCATCATTGAACAGAGCTCCAATAATCAGGTGGCGAGCGCGACCTCCCTCAATACGACTGCGACTACGAGCAATGGGCCCACCGCTGCTACCGCCACCCTCACCGACACCGCCACGGTGAGTCCCGCACCCCTCTCGCTGTTCCCCCAATCGCATCGTTGGGGTGCCCAAAGGGATTTTTCGTTATTTTAGTGCAACCCTCTTGTACCAACGATAGGATTCGTTTTATAACACTTGTGTACGTTTTACTTTAAGCAAGAACGTATAAAAGTATTTGCCGATACGCTTATAAATTAACAAAATTCATAATCAGTTATGCTCCTCCAATTTCACGTAATCGTAGTGTTGGTTCGTTGTTCCCGTTGTAAGGATTTAATTGTCTTACCTGTATTTTTTTACTGTTTCGGCTATAATAGAAAACAACAACCAGACAAAAACCAAAAACGAACGTTGCTTCTTGTCTATCTTGTTTCATTTAAAATCTCTGTTAGACGAGGCGATAGAGTAACGATGTATGTTTAAAAATGTAAAGTTAAAAAAATGTTACTTTCGTAACGGGACACTCGCTATATTTCGATGCGTGACGTATTAAAAAGGACCAGTCGACAGTTATACGGCCTAATTACTGCACAGATAATTTTTTCGAAGCTTGACATTGTTCGTAATAAAAATTATTCATAATTAAAGCAATGTACAATTTAAAACTTTGACGATTTAGTTTTTCACTCTTTTTCTCTGCCTACTTTAATGTTATAGTTGTAGGAACGACGTTTTTGTTTTAGACTGGAAACAATAGTGCACAGAATTAATGACGTAATAAATATGGAGTTATAATTTATTTTATATCCACTCTATTGAATGAGACTGTTGATAAACTTACAACAAACGAATATATATGATTTCAGGTGGCGTAATGAGGTTTAATATAATTTTTATTATATGAACTTTGAACGTTCCAATGATTGTTAATTTTTTTGGAGTCATTTATTCGAAGAACGATGTACTTTCTTTTATAGAAACAAACTTGATCATGAGTCATTAGACGTGAGCAGTCTCTACGTTTTGTTATTGCTCTGTTTCTTATTTAATTTCGTAAGGACTTGTCTTGTGCATTCCCACACGAGTCCCTCCTGTGATAGGACTGGTCCTCGGGGGAGGATGCGGGTGACTGACCCCAAGTCACACAGGGTTAAAAATAACCCGTGCAGCGGCGGCCATTCTGCTCGCATGTGTCGAATTCACTAAACAGACATTAACTGTTTCACGGTCGCGTCCTGACCTGAAATTTCTTGGAACTGAAAATAAAAGGCTCCAAAGACAGGCGTAAATTTTCATTGATTTCGTTACATTATTAAGAGTCGAAAATGGGCATATAATATATATGTGAAAGGATATGTTAACATGCTTACATGATCGTGTAACTGTATCCTCTTAAGGCTTCTTTGTTTGAAAGTTAAAGCTTTTACTGTATACAAGGAACAAAAGAACCACAATAATCCGTCAATTTCATACAAGAGAGGCTCTTTATTATTTTGTTTACTGAATTCTAGGAATGTTTGTTATCAGTAACGCGTTATCGCTGTGGACGCGTTGAGAAAGCTTGGCAGATAACGCAGGAAACAGACTTTGTATTTATTTGTGTAATATATTTCAACTCCTTCCAAGATATACGTACAGCGGGGTTACATGTTACTGATTTTTAAGTTTATACGAACCAGCAAAAGCGGTTAGGGCACGTTCTCTTCTTGCATTATTTAAATTAAGACGTAACGATGTAAACGCACATCGTTATTAACTTATTTTCGTCTCTCCTTTGCGAGGATTAAGGTTTATTTTGCTTCCTTATAATCGACTAGTTATTTTATTTTCAACAATAAGACCCCGCTTTTGTGCGTCTGGTGGGCATAAGTGTGACGGCCCGGGATCCCTTTGCGTCTATACGAAGTTATAGACATAATTAACTTATACCTGAGTTAACGTGGACGCGTTTTACGAGTGTGGATGTTAGTTTAAAATCCATTACATAAAATTACTCTGTGTAGTGATTGTGACTTTAAACATCTAATTATTTTTTACGCACAGATTGTGTCTCTGATGTTTGATAATTTTGATATGATTTTGACATTGCTTTCGAAAGATAATTCAGTGCAGGTGTTGTAAAGTTGTTTAATAAAATAGCGATGTTTCTGCCCCGTGCGGCGGCCGCGTCGCCGGGGCGCTCGTGTGCCAGCCGGCGACCGGTAGCCACCGGTAATTTAACCTCAAACCGATACAGACGCGAGTGTGCTTCATATTAAAGCGGCTGTCCGGTATCTAATCATCCATAGTCTAGGGTATCATCGTCTACACTAAACTTTAGTCTACATCGTCTACAATATTATCGTGACGCGAATTACATCACGCAATATTTGTTATTAATGATAGAAACAGTCAGCGAAACGGTGTAAAATAAAAGACAAAGAAAGAAAGAAAATCGAGAGGCGGTTTTAAAAACAAAATGTATAACGACCGTGTGTACACGTAACAACGAACGAGACTCGCTAAGTGAATTGCGAGTGAGTGTTCGCGAACTTGTGAATTGTGCTTGTGTTTGTGTGCGAATGACTTTATCCTAACGTGTGTGATCTGAAGCCGAACTTGTTTTTGTATATTCGCCGAGTTCGGATGGGCGCAGAATGGAAAGCATGCCTGTAAGCAACGGCGCGGCGCACACGAAGCTGACCCGATGCGCCAGCAGCGTCGGTGACAGCGGCACCGACAAAACAAAGCCTGGCTGGTCGAGTCCGCGCGAGATATGGAGGAATCTGTCCTTGAGGAGAAAGGCTGAGGTGAATATTTTAGTCTGTCTCGACCGATCGATTAGCAGCGAACAGTAATCTAAACATTGTTTAAACGTTCCAAGTGGTAGAATTGTATAGATTTACAGCCGCCGCTATCGCACAAGGCGACGCGAGAATACTTTTAGTATGTACATCAAGACAGCATTGACGTGCAGATAAGCAATACATAATTTTCTAAATGTGCTCGTAATTAATACGCAAATAGAATTTTGTACTTAAAAGACAGTCATCTATTACAATAATATTAAACAACCTGACAAATGCGCGTATTTTATCCAGATATGAATAAAAACTATGAGGGCGAGTTTTATAAAGGCGATTTATTGAGGAAAGATCATGTAAAGAACATATTGACGGATTAATGTCGAGGGAGACCGTTAAAATATGAGTCCAAGTTGTGCTTACCACTTAGGGTGAAATGCGCCAGGATTTATGCGTAAAACTAAGTATCCGGTCGTATTTCTGTCTAGTGCGAAAGTACAATAGGCTTAGTGGAACATGTCCATGTTAATTTGCATTCAATGTAGCATTGATGTGTTCGATCGGTTTCCTGATAAATCTTGCTTGCATACGTATATCCATTTCGATATCCTTGGGTCGTTGACTCGCTCTATATAACGACAAGTCGCGACTGCATTCGGCGCCTCAGCCTGTAGCACATTATCTGTTAATGGCGAATGTGTCTACGTCCCGCCTACAAACTCTTGTACTATAAATAATTTAACAGTATTTTACAGTATTTTACATGTATGTGCCACTTCTGATATGCAGTTCATCTTGTGTGGCGTATAATAAATATAGTGTGAAAATACTCGAGATACGACCGTCTTGCTCCTTTTGCGGCATCTTTAAGTTATAAAACTAATAAGTAAAAAGGACAAGGAAAAGGAAATAACTTGGGAAAGGAGATGTACCATCGTGTAAGCAGAATCATGAGCGTAAACTCTGCAATGCATAGGAATAAAGCCCCATGTTGTTAACTGTTGTAAGATATACCGTTTATTGACCAGCTTCTTTCCTTGCTTAATATAAAATGAAATATAAAAGAATAGAAAGCTCTATAAAAAGTAGTACGGCATTCTTTTGTAATTATAATTTTAATATTTCCTAATGCAACTCTGCTATGCTGTATAATAATTGTGATTTTTAAAAAATTGATTAGTTGTAGCAATTGTACAAATACACGAATACACGTATCTGTAACACATATGTACATGTTTCAAGTTATAATACTTTTATTTACAGTTAATAATTATATTATAATTTAACACAACTCAATATATATATTTGTTACTGAACAAAGGAAGCATTTATAGTAATATCTTATGCTGGTATAATATCGTGATATTTCAAGTATCTCCCAATTATGCGTGTTATGATATTTTTGATCAATGTTGCGAATAATGGAGGAGGCCTTTGTCCAATAGTGGACGATCATAGGCAGAGATGGATGGATTGGATGGATGGATTTCAAGAATAATATTTGTTAAGAAAACGTGTAAAACTAAACCGATTCCATTTGTTAATTATTTGTCTATGTACTTGCATACGCATTAATTATACATTTTTTTTTGTGATAAATTAAATATAAGTCAGATGTATCTTTCATTTGGACATTATAACTGCCAAATTAGAAAGAAAAATGTAAATAATGTTCAAAGTCAGACGTTATTTGAGTTTAGTAAATTTACGTAAGTTGTAGATGTGAGTAGTAAAAAGTGAATATTTTTATACAATATTATTATGAAAAAAACTATTATGTGTTTTTCCCTCGGTAAAATAATAAATTTAACATTAAAGGCATTGCATACGGTACTAAGTTTATTAATGTTAATTACCTCCAAATGAATTACACAGTAGTTCCTTTTTCAATCATAGTACAATGCGGTATTCTTATGGTGCCGTTTAAAATATAATCTTCCCTTTGACTATTATCACGTCGAAAGATGGACCGTTGTATTTTTTTATCTTTCGTGGCTTTTGTCTATCTTAGATAACTGCATCTGTCAAAACGAGACCTGGTTTCAATCTGTTTATTGCTCTGAGTCTCTATATTTTTTAAGTTTTTGAAACTGTCATATTTAAGCCTCTTAAATAAGCAGTACTAGTACACAACAAAATTGAGAACTTAGATTTGACAGAATTGACATTCAAAATAGAAAAAATAAATCACTTTACAGATGTCTGGTCTGTCTGTCGACAATGAATTGACTTCGTTGACGTTCCCTAACCATTGGATATTTCTAAATGTTTCGAAGACGATGGGCTACAGCTTGTCACATAATTAGCGTTCCTCTTTTCTATTTATAAAAGTGAATTTAAATGTTTCCAAAAATTGTTACGCAAGCGAACTTATTTAGATAAGCTTAAATATACTAAGCCGTTGCAAAATATTTTAAGTAAGGTCCGGATACAGCTGAAAAAAGTTATCCAGATATTGTTAAATTATTTTATCGAGGTCCAGAAAAAACCTAAGGTACTTTCTGATGTATGAAAAAAGTTTAGTTGGGGTTGTTGGTATGAAAAGATGATTTAATTTATTATTGAGGTCAATTCAACAATATAAGCTTGGACCGCGGACAGAAATTTGCTCTCACACCTCTTAACATAACTAATTTTCCTCGTTCATATCTATAAATATTTCAAGATTTACCTTATTTGGATCATTTGATAAGAACAAAATAAAATCCGTAAACAAATATTTAAAACTTTTTCTCGTGCTTTAACTGTTATCAAATAAATCAAACAATTGGATTCGATTTCTTTAAACTAACTGTGCAAAATAGAAAGTAGAAAATAAAAAGAAAAGAGTGCTCTACCTCTAGATAAGGTTAACGTAATTATGATTTATATCATGTGATGCATTATACAGGGGAACTTGACAAAGCATCATTTATAAATCTTATAATCATATAATTATATATATATAACATTTTAATA
>DWLR01001171.1:0-19537 GCA_018246295.1 Papilio alexanor hazarajatica
GCTTGTTGCAGATGTCTATGGGTAGCGGTCACTTAGGTGGCCGCTTGCTCGTTTGCCACCTTCTTGTATAAAAAAAATGACTCATCAAAGGATAGATGTTCGATATTAATTACAGTTGTTGCTTATTACTAATAAATTATAAAACCTTTGGAACTTCGTGCTCACGTATCATCATTACAAAATGCTTTGTTATATGGCATGGCTGAAAATATTATAATGCTAAATCTTACGATAATAGCGGTCTTACATTGATTTCAGCCAGGGTATGTACATGAAATGTGCGCGTAGGGGGAGAGAGCACTTAATGTGACAAAGTACCACAATAGAAAGTGGGGAACGCAAACAGATGACGTTAAGCATCGCAGCGTTGTCGTAGGAAAATAAAACGAAAATAAATTTCTTAATGAAATTTATTATTTATTTCTAAAATATTTCTGAATTCCTCTGGTCATTATTTTGATTATTTTAAAATATAGCTATTAATTACATATTACACTTTTATACACTTTAAATATTATTTTGAGTTCGCTTTGTAAATGAGCACTTGTTTTATTTTATGGTTTAAAAGGCGAAGGTTTTTTTCACCATAAAGTCACATGTGCGCTAATTTTCCGATTCCAAGGGTCCAACTTATTTTGTTATACACGTCAGATTTAACAAATAAAATATTTTAGATAGTAAACATAATGTATGTGTATTTACAAACTTATACACGCTGCGTTATTTCTTTCGTGATTTAATCGAATAATAAATCTATCAACACACCAATAAACTAAAAAAAATATCTCGATAAAACTTCGCTTCACGAAAACAGTAGATTACATCACTAGTCCCCCCCACTCACAAATAAGGCGCGCCCCCAAAAGCAAACGGCACGGGCGGCAAACAATTGGGGCCACACTTGTTGCTAAATAAACAATGTTATTTTTAGGCACACCCTGAGCTAGGGGAGTATTACTGTTTCACTCTGCTTTTTATCGCTTAATAATATCACAGCAGGCGTGACGGTCACGTACGATTTACTTAGTATTTGTACATGTATGTAGCTAAGCTCTTTTGTGTGACACATGATGTAGTAAAGTCGTCAGACATTGGATTTAACAAACATCGCAAATCATAAACTTGTACCAAAAATAAAATTACAAATAATTTTCGTTACAAACATAAGTCGAAATATCTTGTAGGCAGAGTTATAGTCACACCACAGACTGTATTTAAATGTTATAAATCTATGTTTATAGTACAGTAGTTCGAATAGTATAGTTGTTCGAACCCTGCGTAGATTGGGTAATTTTCAATTTTGCACTATAATGAATATAGCATATGTCACATTTACATAATTTTACATTCTAAAACTGTTTAAGAATAATTTCAAAAATTATATTATGTTGGTTTTTAAATTCCTAATTCGTTTATATAACTTAATAACAGAGCAATACACTTCTATTGCTCCGTTATTTATTATTGCTGCATTATATGTTTAAGGTTTAATTGCACTAAAAATTAAAATAAAATGATTGTACTAAAACCTTAGTCAATATTGTACTAAAAAAGCCATACGTAATAATTAATGTAGGCTTCATGGTAAAGCGCCGATAGGAAAATAAAATAACACAATAGTTCATTCCTGCATTAAAAACTGTTCATATTATTATCGTATAATAGCTGTCGGTTTAGACTCAATGAAAATATCCTAAAGAATTTATCCGAACAAATCGCGGTTCGCAATATGTCATAAAATCGATTCTGTGGTTAGTCATAACTAAATAAAATCGATTCTCGCGCGGTTGAATCGCGCGTTGGAAGTAATGGCGCAGAAAACGGCCTAACTCGATAAATTATTGACTAAAAAATAGGAAAGGGTTTGTGATTCCTAATATTTTAATCCGAAAATTGTAGAATCGCTAAAATAATTCCCTTTATATTAGAAAATCGCATAGATTAAATTATGTTTTTAAAAGCCGCTCATGATATCGTAAACTCCACGGCTTTCTGAGAAAAAAAGACTACGGATTTTAATACAATAATAATTAATACTAATAACATAAAGAAAAATAATATATGTTTGCTTGTGTGTGTAAATTCTGATATTTGTAAACCGGTTTAATAGTTCTAAGTACGTGTTGACTCAGGTAGGTAAGAAAAGCAAAGAAAGTGCTTCAAAATCTGCACCTTATGCTTACAAAAACGGGAGTGACAGGCGTGAATATATTCCATGTTCTTCGAAATTTCAATACTTCTTATAACTGTTATGATAAATTTCGAATTTATAGGTAGAAAGTTAAGATGTTTTAATATACAATTAACGACATGGGCGTACCAAGAGGCCGGTGGAGAGGGGGGGGGGGGTATGCCTTGGAAATGTCGCAGAAAATGTATGAACTCGCCTAATCACTAATCCAAGTGTAAACGGGGCCTTATGTGCTAACTTTTGAATGAACCGCGCAGTAGACACTTGCAAAATCCACGGTGCAATTACTAACAAAACAGTAATACAGTAAACAGTGTGGGCGATTCTTTCACGGAAGACGTCATTAACCGTTTTGTTGAAGATCCTCGAAAGTTACTTTTAAAGTAGAAGTCGAATTAAACAATTAAAATAAAATAAAAAGCAGGATCATTTGCGGCTGTTTGCCTCACACACTACACTACATATATGTAATGTATCATGTTGGTGCTTTTGTGTAGTGTGGGAATCTGACCTAAAAAAAAATCTGACTTGCAAACCCCCCTCAGGCTGGAAACTGGGTACGCCCATTATTGACTAGGTTATTATTTTAAAAGCACCAAGTTAATAGCTTCGGAAATTTCAGGTAAATTTAGAATGGTACCAATCTAAACTTTGACGTTGCCGTTTTATGTTTTGTTTTTGTTTTTTTCGTTGCATGTTTCTCGTGTAAAACGAGCCAGTTAATTTTCGTGCCATTAGCAACACTATTATGGCAATCACTGGCAGGAATACTATTTTTTTTGCTTCATACCACGCACAAAGAGAAACTATTTTACCTTTCCACATTTCGCAAAGTCGTGCCTGATAAAAATAAGTGCACATTTTAATTTATAACAAAGGTGACTTAGGTGATTTGTAAAATATTTATTTAATACGAATTTATTTCTAGACTAAGTATTTTAATTGTTCAGATGTATTCTTTTTTAAATAGTTTTGCTTTGTCGTATTAACCCTTTAGGTACATTTGACGAGTGAGACTCGTCATCGATACGAATAACCAGTTACAGACGACGAGTCTGACTCGTCGTTAGAATTTAAATTAAATGGAATTTAAATAAGATTTGTATTTGTTTATCCTAATCAATCGTATTTTCCATTTACTTGTTTTCTGAAAAAGTTATATTTTGGTTATGTTTATAAAATAAATGTATTTTTCATTTTTTTTTTAAAGTAAATTTAAATCAGAACTCAAGAGGACTCTAGGGGGAGATACATTTGATTTTGCTTGTGAAATAATTATCTATTAATTAATTCTATAATTATTATTATTACTGTTTCTATTTACACGAAGAACATAATCAAAATCTCAAGATAAATCTATCTAAGGATCTACCCAGTAATGGGTACTTTTACAACTACGTTAGTATTTTTACTTTTAAAAGATTTAGTTAAAACACACACAAATTAAACCAAACAGGAGAATGCAAATATAAAATGTTGTGACAGCTATTTAAATATTATCAAAAATAATTTCTAAAAATTTAAAACAAGAAAACAAATTAATTGTTGATGGGCAGTTCCGTAACGTTATAAAAAAAACGTTACGTATTAAATTTCTAAATGAACAAGCTCGCTTTAGTGACTCAACTCAAGCCCACCCCTTTTCCTTTACAACTTAAAAAAGTAATTAATGAACTCTGTAAACGTTCCAGCGGTATTAACCATATTAGCTTGAGCCTCGTCGCAATAGCAGGGTAGTAATTTTCGAGCACATTAAAATATGATTGGGGACGTCGTCGGGGTCCGAGTTATTTGGTCGAGCGTAGGAAGTCACGACGCTTTACGTGGCATGATTTAAATACTACGCCGGCCGCCATGTTTTATCTGGCATCTGCTACGTGAGCGAGCGCCTCAGCACGGAGGATCTCACACAAATTGAGCTCTAGGTTTGTACAAAAATAATAGAGTTGCAGTTATATATAATGGCAATTTAAAAAACAATTTTTTGTGACAACCGACAGCAATTCCTATTATAAATTGCGTGCGTAAGATTTTATATATTTTAATTTTAAATATTTACTCCGTAATATTCTATTTCATGATTATTTTGCAAATTATTTTTGGTAATTATCTTTCTCTTAGTCTATTCGAAATAAAAACAATTACCAATCTGTATGTGTTTCTATCTCGTGTATTAATGTGGAAACAACAAAATGTAACACTTGGAATAGTAACTCAAAACATTTGATATTACTGGAAATAATTACACCAATATAAGATCACGCCTGAGAACAGAATATAGGATCTAAAGAGTATCAATCAGACAATTTAATCAGTACACTATTAACTAGGACTAGGTCGTGTTTAAATGAAATCATCAATAAAATAGAACATGACCAACTTCAGAAGTAACTACATAAATTCGTTTCTTATTAAACACAAACCATAATGCGGCGTGGCCTGGTTGATGACAATCTGACGAGTTCCAACTCTGATTACATTCGCTATCTGAATTTCGTCTTGGTTTACTTTAATAAATTACAGTTCGCATAACGGAGGTTACGCAATTGTGACAACTGCGCTCCTTTATTTTGAAACAACTTAAGGGCCATAATTGTACTTGGGGTATTTATAACTAGTGTGCGTCAGAATTAAATTCAATCAAAGGGATTAGCACTAAGTCGAATGATATAAAACCTTATGAGATTTGATATTTGTACATTTTTTTTAATGATTACAAAATTGTATCTTTTGATTACAAGTAATATTTTGTATGACTGTACATCCAAAAAGCTATTACAGAGCGCAACGCAAATAACTACTTATTCGCGGTATTTTTTTTTAACAACAAAATGTTTTATGAAAAAAAGGTCGTGGATATGGAATCTATTTTGTAAAATACAGTGCCTAATAATAATATCAGAAACTTGTAAAACACAACATTAATTTTAAAAGAACATTTAATTGAAATTAAGATTTTTTTGAATATTAGCAAAAATGCCATCTATTAAGCGCCAACTAAATTAGAAAAAAAAAAACTAAAGAAACTTTAGCTAACAATCTGTCACTAGATGTCTCCTAAACAAGTTCAATTCAATCAAAAAAAGTCAAAAAGTTGCTAAATAAAAATTATTTTAGTTTCCTTTTCACTCATTCTGTTATGACAATTGTTATTTCTATAAAACAACAACCCACAATCATGTGTTATTGAATTCAATAAACTATTTACTTTTTAAAAGAACTGCACAACTCCAATGAATTGTTTATGTAAAACAGAACAAGAAATATGAAGTACTGGTACTCTTAATAAAATGGTACAGACTTGAGCAACAAAGTCAAACAGTATAATAACAATAGAATGTTTCACTGTTCGTCGGGAAATGCAATAAAAATTCCCTGGATGCGGGAGACGAGAGAGAAATATCGAGTGAAATTTAATACTAGAACTCTAGACGATATTTTCGACTTGTACGTGTTTGTTAAACAAAGTGGTGGTGTTTAAGTGTAAAGGATTGAGGATACTCCTTCTAGAATCTTCAAATTCAACTTAAATATTACTTAGAAATTATTAATTAACCTTATTTAGAAATTTTCAATGGTGAAAATAATCGGCTTGGAGGACGTGTGACATAAAATACTCTAGCTCAATTTGTTAACAGAAATTTATATTTTTCTTTCGCTTTAGTAAAAAAAATCGTAAGCTGCTGTGTTACTTCTTGACTTTTCCAATGATATAAAGAGGAGTCAGCAGAGGGAGATAAATGGGGTAAAAAAACTTATTTAACAATCATTACGGCATTTACAGTCCCTAGATCTTTGTATTTAATATGTTTAACATAAATAATTGTAGATATAAAAAAAAACACTAATATCGTCCCGGGGATTTCCTACTTATTTTCAGGATTGCCAAATACATTACGCTTTAGAATAATACAATTAAAATTATTTCTCAAGGTTCATAGTTTAAGGTAGATAGAAATTTATATAAGCTTGCCCCTTAGTGCCAAGATGGCGGTGCGTCAACTCAATTTTACAGCTACTAAACACGAAAGCGTGGCGTTTGTGGTGAACTTCATAATTTATTAACAAAAACGACTCGCTTTATTGGGTGCTGGATACAACCTTTGGGTTTGTTGGATAATTTTATAGTAGGCTATAAAATAGATATGGAAACACAGGCTTTTTTGTATCTTAAAAAAAAAGGTAATTTTTTTTGTTTTGTAATAAGGAAAACAATGAAATTAAACAGAATGTTAGTATATTATGTATATATAAAATAATTATATGTTTGGACATTGCGTCTATCGCTTAATAAAAAGTGATCTTCGGAAATCAAATTATCAAAAGAAGTCTTTCTTAATTTTGTAACAAGTTAATAAGGCATTACATTTCAACGAGGTTACTTTTGGAGACAAAGACTCAAGTACAAAAGTACCTCAAAGCTCCTTCATTATAAAAGAGCGCCAGATCCTCGCAGCCCTGTCAAAGGTTACACGCATCGTCTAACATCGATTAACATGAAAATTTGTTGTTATTTTAAGTTACAGTAAGTGTGCAGCAGTATACTATAAAAACTTTATAAGATTAGACTACATTTTGAGTAAGAAAGAAATTAGGGATTTTTCTATGGCGATTTTTTTATAAACATACTCATCAGTATCTAGTGTGTTCAGTCAAGAATTATCACCTCTCTCTGTATAGGTAAACAAATTTACTTTTAAATTTAATACAACTATCTCAAATGAACGCAATGACAGTTCTTCGAAACACTTCATATTGAGTAATTTCGTATTTCCTTTTATAATCCTTATTAAAATATATCTCTAATAAAAGTTTCTATGTTGATTGTAATATTCTAAACACGTGAGAACTTTTCTATTAGTCTGTTACTATTTGTTGTGAGAATTGAATACGAGGCGAAAAAAAAAATTCCCATAGTAAACAAAGTCGTTTATATTAACTGAAATGTCTTAAGATTTGAATTCCGCAGAGCACATGGTAGGGGATCGCTTAGCTATTGTTAGCAGACACCTGACCGTGAGAGTGCGGGTTCAAAGAATAAGGGGTCGAATATAAATGGTTAATGGTGTCAACGGTGCATAGATAAGGGTAACTTTAACGTACTTTTATCTAGGATTAATTTATGTTAAGCTAAAGAATAGGCAAGACGTCCTTTTCACAAAAGATGCAAATGCATCAGGTTTTATGGACGAGAATTGGTGAGAACTGTTACTTTAAATGTAATAAAATATCATATTTATGTGAGATATGTCTACGATGTCACAAAAACTTATGTACTTAAAAAAAAGGATTTATCTGTGTTTATTAAGTTGAACTTTAAGCAGTTTAAGTCAATATATACAGAAAAATTTATTCAAAATACCCACAAATATAAAATGTAGTAAGGATTATTTATTTCTAACTATTACTTATTTATTATTCAAGTAATTTAAACAATAGGGCAATATTGTTGAATAATCCCTTTAAAAATCATATCTATTCAAACTTTCTTTTTATAGTAGCAAGGGTATTTACGTGGTTCCGAGAAATGCAAAAAGGATTCGTGGTCATAAAACTAAAGAGCCGGTAAACAATTTATGACAGCAGCAACTCATATTTACGGTCGTTGCACCTTCAGCCATCACACGCATCAATTCTCAGAAACATCCGACGATGACTCAGCACTTCCCAGAGATTGGATCAGCAGCGGACAAAACATTCAACATTTGGAAACATGTTCCAGCAGCAAATCCGTTTTTAGGTGCTAAACCATAATCTAACATTATAAAACAAGTATATTTATTGTACAGACTAATCGGCTACATAGGAAACGGCTCTAAGGATTTGGGTGAAATTTTGTATTTAGACACGGTTCTAATTTTTTAAACGAGTCGTCTTATCTGTAAAAGTGCGACTTTGACCAAAAACAACCTTCTTTTAAGATCACCATCTATTATTTTTGAATGAATCACCATCTAATATATTTGAGAACAATCCAAACTCTTATTGTTACTTTCTTGACATAACAGTAGATGTCATTATTCGAATTCTCAATATCTTCCGAAAGACACCTTAAATGTTGACATCTGACAGCGCAGAGCGAAGCTCGGTACGCAGCTAGTCGTACTTTAACTAGCAAAGCGATCGCAAGATCTTGCACACTTTTTTATCATTAACCTATACACATTTCTCAAGGTTAATACAACAAGTATAATAAATACAACAACTTCATCCTATCCACTGCTGTACGCACAATAAACGAAGACTAACGATCCCCGTTCGAATGTGAGGTACATCCATCCACAAAAAATGTAAGCTAGTGTAGTACTCGTATGTGCAAACTTTCTTTCTTATGTATGTCATACTTGCTCTGAACTTTTACTGTAGGCTATATATTACGGCTAGGTTCACTTTTTTATAATTATAGTGTACCGTTTGTTTTACAAAAGATAAGTAACAACAACATTAAAACTGCTATAAGCAATTTCAAGTAGTGATCCACGGTGTGTGCTCACTACTTGAAACGTTAAAGAATAACAACGTAAGGAAATTTAAATGTCGTCGTTAAATGTTTCTGTGATGAGTCTAGCCAATTCACACTAGACCCCCGAGGTGAGATAAAACTCCAAAAGTAGGTATAAATTATTATTTTTTTTATTTAGAAAACTTTTTTTTTATCAAAAACTAATTCGTTCTCGACGAAAAACATGTCATCATTTTAAATTGATAAAGTACAATAAAAGAAAGATTTGTATTATCTAAATGTATGCGATCTCGTTACACAATAGATCATAGCAGACAGGGCTGTCAGGGGGCATAAAAAACAACACACCGTGACCGTTGGTGGCAACCCTGCTCACGAGGAAATGAACGTAATTAATTTGATTAATCGCGAGAGGCGTCTCCGCGGCATTCCAGTGATGAGTAATGAAGGACAAAGGCGAGAGAATTCGTCTTCTTTTTCGATGTCGTTGATCCGTTCTTTTACGCGCCCAGTTAATGCACTTCCGACCTTATGTACAGTCACTGTGGTACCAAAATAAAATTCGCAGTAGGGCAATGAAATCGGATTAAAAATGACTCGGCGTAGAAATAATAGAATAGGGCTGTCAACGGCGGCAAATGTAATTGAATTTAATCTTTGTTTATACTCAAGAGGAACCCTTGCTTAGGCTCTTAGCGACTAGCGATGCGTGTCATGGTAAACAGATGTCATAAGTCGCAAAACTTTACAATATAAACACGATGATTATTAGTCTTATAGACTCTAGAGAATATTAACTTTTATTTGGCCTAGATCCAGAATTAACCTTCTAAAACCTACAGTATGGATAAATTGATTATTATCTTTACTAATTTTAGTGATGCAAAAGTAGCGTAAACCTAAACGCCATAAAGGCTTGAGTTATAAATAGCAGTTAATTAACGTAAGCTAAATTTATCTAACCTCTTAAGTTGTGACATCGGTTACATATCCGCAATGTCTTAACAATTAAGCGTGTAAGTGAACGAAAGCTATGCGTTAACGTTATATGGCTATTACATAAGACAAGAAACTTGTTCCTCTATATCGAAGTAATAAATTTGATTCCACAAGGCATAACGTGCGAACCAAAACGGTGTCAACATTCTGAAGTAAATTGAAAATATATTTTACTTGAATATTACGATTGATCGTAAATTTAAAACCTTCATAGGCTTATATTACTTAAAACACTTATCAACACAGAAACTTTTAGTATAATACATTTTCGAAGAAATTACATCCAGACATGCAAAGAGACTAACCGGTAAAGGAGTGAAAGAGATAAGCGCTCGTCCTTTCTCTGTAACTATCATTTAACAGTGGTTAAGGGATTTACCTGACAAAAACGACAAGGATAATGGAAATTAACATTGTATTGTTATTATATTTAATACTAGGTAGGAATTTCCAACAACAATATTATATTTGCAGTTCCTTAAATATCTATTATGAGATTTCCATGAGAAAATCACAAATAATACTTCGTTAACTGATCGCAAAGTTAGGTTAGTTCCAAAGCCCCCAGGGTAGGGAAGTTTGTAAATAATGGAATAGAAATTAAAGCGGTTAGTCATGGCTCTTAGTTGTATGTATTGAGGGCAATGTACTTTGTTGTCGTTCTGTTATTTGAAACACGTGTTGGATGATCTCGTTCAGATATTATGTCTATAAAAATGTTTCCTAAATAATACGAGTAAAGTTTTTTTTTGAAACGCTAGTGAACTATGGACTAATGAAATTTAATCACTGAAAAAATTGACATTTAAAGATATTGAATAGAATTCCTTAGGTAAAATGACAATGGACAGGGAAAACTGCTCATAGAATTAAGTGTAGTGGTTGGCTGTATTCGACCAGAAACCTCTTGATTTGATACAAGTTTATATTAATGGAATGCTTGAGAAAATTAACAAACGAAACGTCGTGAAGATATTCGAACCAGGAAGTGTAGGCGTTATTTGTCAAAGTCATTAATCAAATCGATCCTAACTGCCAACTGAAATCTGAACAGCAAACTCGGCGATGGCTTGTGACAGCGGACGCCATCACAAGCGGAGCGGAATTTGGTGATAATAAATAATCGCAAAGGTTTAACAACCTTCTAGTATTTATATTACACTAAGCCAAGTTTTATGGGTGTCTTAAAGATCAGCTCCAAGGGAAAAATTTAATTTTATCATGTAAGTACAAAAGAAGCAGAAAAAAATGCGGGGCTAGCACGTATACATAAGTATAGGTAAACTTAGATTAAAACTAACACGAATTTCATGAATTTTTTTGACCCCTCCCCGTCCATGTCACATCTAGTCAGATTTGTGAGACTACCCATCCCTAGTATGACGTCATATAAAGTTTGCTTATTTCCATTTAAATTATTTTTCAATCAATAACAACCGTTAACAGTTTAAATGGCGCGTTTTAATAGATACATTAAGTTTTGAAATGCGACGTTACAAAGTTTACCCCTCCTACCCCATTACCATTACGTGGGACGTAATTTATGGATGACTTCAAACTATCGCTGGCAACTTGCTCTAATGCTATGCACGCAATAGATGAAGATTTCAACCGCTGCTTTCGAACCATTTTTAAAATTAAATTCCAGCTTCTACCCGCAACGCGTATCAATAAAGACGTATCCCTAGCGTAGACTTGCACTAATAACTATTTGAACAATCACATAACGGAGTTGGCCACACGTATCCCGGCTCGCGTCCGATCCCGACCCGATTATCAAGAAGTGTTTGTTTATACGCTATATATAGAATGTAAATTCCTTAACAAGGGTAGGTTAGGCCAGTACACAAAGCTGTCAATGTAGGGTCTGCGTTAGTTGTACCTGTAACTGCACAATAGTCAAATAACATTGCATTTCGCAAAAGATTAGTAAAATTACTTTTAGTGTTTGAATTGGTACAATTTTGTAACCATGTGTGTTTCTGCAAGCTATGTAGATAACTCATAGTTTAATAAATACTAGTACTCCAAATGAAATCCATATTACAATAGCCTTGTCCTAACTTTGATCTTAATTCCTTTTCTTTGTTTACATTAAATTTTTGAATTAAAATTCGATAGTATTCTCACCAATATAACATATCAACGGTCATAAAACAATAAGCAAGGCTGAAGCGCTAACAGCTTAGGTTAATAGTTAAGGATCCGGACTATTGATCATGAGGTCGTGGGTTCGGATCCCGTCATTCGACAAATGTCGTGCACCGCGTCCTAGCACTAGCTTATAAGGTTAGATGAAATACTTACAAGAAATATTAGTAAAAATAAAATTCAATTCGAATGTTTTACAAACAAAAAAAAAACTAAGAAAATATATCGATATACGGCCGTATACAAAGAAAAGACAGAAATGTTGAAGGTAAGAAAGTAATACGTCGAGTAGCGATCACAAAGCATCGTTGCTCTTTGCTAAGAAAAAGCAATTTCATTGAAAACTCAGCAAGAACTAAATACGAAACAACCCCCGCTTATAAAGCGAACGAACGTACATCGACCAATTGAATTAGATTTAATGTGTTAGGTGGACGCCATACAATGGACTGTGGGCCATTTCGAAATTGAAAATCATGCTGCTCTATTATGATTGCCGTAAATCACAAGTACCTAATAACATTGAAAACATCCCTAAGACATTTACAAAGTAAATTATAGTCAGATTAATGACCTAGACTTAGTTAACGCCACTTTAGTATTGAGAATATCCGTATGATGCCTGGCTTATGGTTACATTCAGAATAGTTAGTGTATTTACAATTCTACAGATGTCATTTAAATATCTACCCACCTCTTACAATAACTCGATTGCAGCCAATTAATGAACGTTAATGAACGTCATAGAACGTTTTCAAATTTAAATGTAGCGTGTTAGATGTGACATAGGATAAAATCAAGCAATACGTTACATATTAATGAATTACCGTACATATTTTGAAGATTAATAAAAAACATGTTTTTTTAATTCAGTTTTAACAACAATAATGATTTTGAATAAGCAAAGAACAATTACATTCCTTTTTGAATATCAAGTATAAAAAGACACATTTGAAAAGAGAACATCTCTCATATTTTGAAGTAGGTTAAAACTGCCGTGGTAACAAATATCACGCGCCATCGTTACCTAACAAAGAACGTGACACGATCTCTTGACAGTGAACTGCGTGGGTTTAATATAATAGGTAAGGATTTTTTAAGCTGGCAACACAGCCTACATGTCAATGAAGGTAAAAATAATGACTCATGTGTGATTTCCTCTGTGTCTTGTTTTATTACTTTGTCTAGCCAATTAACCTTATTGACAAAAACAATGATAATAATAGATATGCCCCAAATGAGCCAGCCACAGCACCAATCTCCAATATAATAAAAAAAAATTATATTCGATTAAGAACACGATGTTAATATTACAAGACAATTAAAACGTCCATATAAGTATTTAAAATTAACTGAAAACTTAATGTGTTAATACAAACCACATTTCAACAAAACGTAAAAAAGTTTAGAAATAACCTTCACGACTAAATTACGAACATTGAAGTTGACCGTTATTTCAAATTAATGTTCACATTTAAATATTTGCATCCACCTACATTCACAATTTATTAAATTAATAGTTCAAACAATAATACTGTTTATTACATTTCTTATTGTTTTTTCTAATTTCACTAATCAAAAAACTTCAATTTTAAAATAAATTGGCATATACTTACTATGCCTTTTTATCATTCCATAATTAGTTCGAATAAATTAAATATTACAGATATAAGTTATCTTTTCGTTTCCTTCATGGAAGACATTATAAAACAACATTAATATAATGAACAAAAAACTGCGTGTAATGGAATATTACAGAGCGGTCAGCATTTATAACCTTAAATGCCTCTACAACAATAAACAAATTACAATAAATATTACAGTATCGCATAACACGTGAAACTTTCGCACACAAGGCTTTGTAGATTAATTCTAAAAAATATGCCGCAACGTGCATGACTACTGGCTTCACTCACCGCTTACTTTATATAATAATTGTGTAATGTTGAGAAACAAACTTAAATGAACGTGATTACTTTAAGACAACCATAAGACACCTTTATCATAAGACAAACAAAAAGAAATTCCTTTTCCGACGTTAACTAAGAACATGTTTTTTGTTTTTAAATAATATTATGCATCAAACTTGTAAAAGAAGTTTTAAACAACTACGAGGCGTAAAAATTTATAACGGTCAAACTTACCAAAGCAATCCAAATCCTTTCATCAAAATCAGTCTTGCTTTTCAATTATTCTTACTATATTATTCAAACTGCACAATTGTTATGAATTAAACTATGAATTAATTCTTAACTATTCCACATTAGAAGCTAATACTACAAAAATACAAAAAATTTGGATACAATGACTAGATATCAAAAGTGGCGCGGGAGCACAACCGTGCACGTTAACGGTCGAAGCATAACTGACAGAGGGGGTCAAGTTTTCGGAAAAAAAAAGTCGAACTGCAGGCAAAAGCAGTCATACGTTACGGCGGAGATGACTACAACAAAAAAGGACCCTAAATATTGGAATGGAGCGCTTCTCAAAGGCACACTGCATATATATTTTTTTATTTTTTTAAAATTACTTCGCTTTTAAATATAAAAAATAACACGTCATCAGAATAAAAGGTTTATATGCTCCAAAATTTTCAATTTTAAGAAATCTTACCTTATAAATATAATCAAAAAGTACGTTTCCTCATGCTTTACATGTCTAAAACCATCAAGGTCATTTTAATGCTTTAGTCATGGCAATTTTTTATAGTGATTCGTACATTCTAGTTTCCAAGGTTAGTTCGTTCCGTTCAACGTACCCGAACTATATGACCTTGCATATGTTAATATGAAAAACATAACGTATTTAACGTTTAAAATGACCACACGAGTGTCAATTATTTCTCTTGAGTTGTATGAACTTATTATTAAAAGTTATGACCGTATAGTAATAAAAATTAAATTGGTCGAATCAAAACGATGTTTTAAATAATACAAAGGCAGTAATCGAAAATAGATTTCGATGTAAGAATTTTAATAATAAAGCTGATTTAAACATTAAATTATACACTGGTAAAAAACTTAACCAAGCGATAGGAAATTATCGTATAGTCTATTAAAAAAGCAATTTACATGCAATCATTGCGCATATCCAATCAGTTTGGATACGATAATTCAAATGATGAGTGCTGCTTAAGATTATTGGCCTTTAGTTGCTGGAAACCCTGAAAATAATATCCTATACATCAGTACAGATTAGGTCAAGGCTTCCTTTGTGGTTGCCTTACATGATCACGAAATAATGACTGCAGTTAACACGGTTTTCTATTTACCTAATTTTCGTAATTATTTTAATAATTTAGGCATAATTTTATTGCCTCTTGTGAAATATTATTAAAAACAACTGCTGTTTTGTCTGAGTGTGGGAATAGTGCCTTCTCGCTTACTTAACATGATTAATTAAATTAACAATTTTAATGTTTAAAATAAAACTTTTTTAAAACGTATAAGTTAACTCATTATTTTTGAGCAGTATACAAGAAGTCTGGAATCACTAATGATTTATGAATATATTGTAAAACATTAAATAATGTACGAGTCTAGACCACATTTAATACAAGAAGGTTTACAATAAATCAATTAAAGTTATAGGCGAGCAACACAGGGGATCTGATGTTGTGAATAATAGAAGTTTGAGAACCACGGTCCGTTAAATTCGAGTTCCGCAGCTGCTCTGTCTCACACACACGCAGCCCCATACGCATTCGGGGCTGTTGCACTCGTGTGATTCATTGTTCTATACTATATAATTTTATGCGTAGGGGTGTAAAATCATTAACTTTTTTTCGTAACGGTATTGATTGGTTCAATGTACTGATGACATTGGGGTTGGTTTTATTACTTTATATTGTGGCGACATCTGTACCGTTTAATATTAAAATGATCTAAACAAAATAGTACTACTTGATAGTAAGTTTTATTTGGGAATTACTTGAACTTGTGGGATAGACCAGTCTATAAATTATAGTTTGATAAAAGGAGGTACATATTACACATTAATTCGAATGTAAGCTTGGCATCATTAATAAGAATTCAAGCATTTACGTATTGTTAGGCCAAACCGCATAAGACAAACCCGTCTTAAGCAAAATGACATATCTGTTACGCAACAAGTTACTTAAATTTTGACTGAGTGAGACATGAATTGGTACATTGAATGTCCTTTCTATTTCTTATTTCTTAGACGTTCATTGTATTTTGAATAACGTACTTTGAATCGTGAGACTATACGAAGGTTATTTTGTACGTTACTGTTTATTCTTTTAGTGTCAAAGTTACTTTCCTAACAATTATATTTCTACTCGCTACTTTATTCCAAGATTAAGAAAAAAATATCATAATGTTATCAATATAGCGTTACAAAGGTAAAACTAAAATGGTAACAAAGTCGTTAACAACAAAGATTTTTATAATTTGAATGGTAAAAAAAATAAACAAAGAAAGAATCCGAACGGTCATTTGTAACATTGGCGGATTTAAGGGTGGTTCTATTCAAGACTCTCTCCCAAATCATGCGAATTCTTCCGGAACAAATTTTAAGTTGTAAGTAAAAAGTAAAGTAAATTGATAATTATTATTGCAATAACTTTTTTTCAGTCTGTATTTTCCAAACTTGTTCAGATTTAAACTACAGTGTAAACTCTATATTACGACATTAAAGGAACTAAGCATTTTAAAATATTGTGGGCTTTTAGTTTTTACCTTGCTAAAACCTACATTCAGGTTAATCATGTTTGTTAGCGCTTACCTTATTACTCATCATTGGCCAATGGATGGCCGTTCCCGAAAGGGCCGGTTGTTTGTCTTTCCAATATCTCCAACCTATAAACAAAGATTGGGTTGTGTTGGACATTGTGGCACGCCAAGAGACATAAGTGTTTATAATGTTAGTTATTAATAATTATGTCTCTCAGGCCGTTTTTACATAATTAAATTCAGTAGTAATTAAGTAAATTTCAACCATGATTGTGGTGGACTTCTTGAATTATGGTATTTTTGGTATCGATCTTAACTATATAGAACGAAAATAACGTAAAAATATAATAACATAGCAATTTATCTATATAAGAAGATCTATATATGGTCATGTGCCATGTTAGAAATATGTCCAACATTTCTATTTTTTTTTTG
Organism: Papilio alexanor hazarajatica; assembly: GCA_018246295.1. Taxonomy (NCBI): domain Eukaryota; kingdom Metazoa; phylum Arthropoda; class Insecta; order Lepidoptera; family Papilionidae; genus Papilio; species Papilio alexanor. The sequence continues at coordinate 16,934 of DWLR01001171.1, forward strand.
GATCAACGTGACACACGGTTAATCCCATCTGTACTGTTAAAATGTTACTGGTCACAGTGCGATAGTTCCTTAATATATTATCTATATTTAATATGATGATATAAGTAGATAGGTATTAGTTATTCCCGAGGAGAGCCGTAAAACTATAGCCAAAACCAGTAATAGTAGGAACTACAGTAGAATCCAGGATATATGAAAAAGTAGTACATACTGTGGCGACCCTTAACCAAGTGGGAAAAGGGCAGGGAGATGATGATCATAAGTAGATAGTTAAAACGTCAAGATAATGGCGAATTAGATATTTAGTATCTAATAAATAATGACTATGACATTTTTTACGCACCGGTGCTTAAATGGGAGTGTATTAGTGTTGTCACACGCATGCAAATTACTCCACTATCATATAATTATTTTATGTACACTAATCAAATTAGTTCTTTCATATAAAAATTTGCAGTAGAAATTTAATAAAAAGTGCAATAATGTAAAACTTCTTAAAAAAACGTTAATGTTTAATTTTAACTAAAATAGATAGGTTACGAAGAGAAGCACATTAACCTAGTAAACTTTGTATACTTTCCAGCAGTTCCGGCAAACAAGTCACTTTATCGTTTTATGAAGGAATAAAACAGATTATTAAGGTCTAAATAAAAACTAAAGTCGTGATCTAAAAGGTCATTCAAAGTGCATAATTATTTGTACAGACAGACAAACAGTGAGTCACGACAACGGTCAAAGCATTAACAAAATATTATGTAAACATTTAGTAGTATATTAAAACACATCACAGGTCACATCAAGACTTATCACAAACAATTACCCTTTCAGTGTTGTGTAAACAATTAGTGTTGTATAAATATATCGACATTAAATCACTTTATCGATATTTAAATATAACAAAGCGGAAGTTTGTTTGTTTGAAAAGATATTCTCAGGATATGCCGATCGGATTTGAATAATTATTTTTACACAGACATACCAATAATTACTTTAGGCTATCAAACATCTCGCTACGACATTTAGGAGTTGAACGAACGGCGCGGCGAGTAAAAATTCGGGGCACAGCACACACATTATGTGTCTATAGTTGATTTTTTTTTGCATTTAACTGTAGGCTTTCTTTTACTATATTACATTTGTTTCACAATATGTAACTGTTCAATAAATTGCATTACAAATGTTTATATTATCTACATCTCGAAATGAAATTTTAAAATTAATTATTGTCTTGCAGCTTAGTTATTCTTGAAATATCTTTCATTGTGGTTTAATATTTCCTACATTTAAGAAATTACTGAAATTGTCACATTAACAAAGTGCCACGTCGTACTCGATTTGACTGCAAATCTACAATAAAATACAATATTATTTCTGAAGTAAATGTTGTTCACCTTCGCCACATTAAAATGGATGTACCACCTGGAATATTAATCCAAATTATCTTTAATGAAAATGAGTTCATACGATAATGGATATCAGATTTTTTTTTTACAAAATATTAGCTGTTGCTCGCAGCTTCGTGTTTGTATAATATTCGTATAATTTCGTGTTGTTTTTTTCACCTTTATTCCGGTTGTATAATTTGAAAGTAAAGATTAAATGTTAATAATTTTTTAAGTATTTTACAAATATCATAGGAAATATATCGCACCGATCACCTAGACAACAGATGGTTATTTTCGTGATTCCCGTTTCTATATTTCATAATGAAATAACTCGTTCTGGATATGAATTGTTGAGAATGCGTTCTTCAAGTCGATTGGTTTAGAGATAGCGTTTTTAGGTATAAAGGACAAACGCACATTCATTTAAGATGTACTAGAACATTAAACAATCATAAAATATCTCTAAACAATTCAACAATGATATCTTTAAAGATACAAATCTATCTATAAAAAGTAAAATTAAGAATAATTTACTATGGTAAATAATTATAGTAATATATGTAATTTATTTCTTCTATTGACTAAAATTATTAGTTTGTTTAGTTTGCTTTTTTACATTATTATTTTAAAATTGTAGAGTTAGTATGTGATTGTTTGTGATTTTGAACTAAATACAATTATTTCTCAATAATGTAAGCATCATCGTTTTCTATCACCTGTCGCCAACGCGTTGGTAGACATAATACCTTCCCTGTAGAAGTCTTTCGGTTTTCGATTGAAGAAGTCAGTGAGTTCGGTTTTCATATGATCCTTATCCATGAATTTTTTGTCTTTTACATAATAAGATAGCGAACGAAACAAGTGGAAATCAGAAGGCATAAGGTCTGGTGTACACGGTGGGTGGGAAGGACAGTCCATCTAAGTGAAATTATTTTTTTACGAGTCACTTTAGCTATATAGGATCGGGCGTTGTCATGTAAGAAGTACACTTTACTTTGATTTTTTGGTAAACTAGTATAAACACGACCCAGTTGGTCACAGTAAATCTCAGCTGTGATTGTACTGTTAGGTGGCAAGAGTTCCCAGTAAATAATTCCATTTATTCCCCACCACACACTTAAAAGATCCTTTTTACTTGTGTCAGGTTTTGGTGTCGGTACGCCCGTTTCCCCAGCTCGAAGCCACTGGCGCTTGCGGGTGTAGTTGACATACAGGACCC
>DWLR01001172.1:0-19537 GCA_018246295.1 Papilio alexanor hazarajatica
TACCCCGAAGCCTGCAGCTATCTCTGAAGTTCTTTGTGATGGATCCGCTTCCACAATAGCCTTTAATTCTTCATTTTCCACTTTGGTCTCCGATCGTCCACGAGGTTGTTTCTGAAGGTCGAAATTTCCAGAACGAAAACGTTGAAACCAAAAACGTACCGTGCTTTCTTTTGCGACACCAGCACCGTACACATCATTAATCCTTCCAGCTGTTTCTGCAGCACTGGTGCCACGGTAGAACTCGTACTCGTGAATATACCGATATTTAATGTTTTCCATTGTGCGGTAATAAGCAACGCCAAAGAAAAAAAAATAATGAGAAAAAAACAAATGAAAGACTGTTTTCAAGACTCAAATGTACCAGCTTATTCAATTTATAAATTTGAATTTGGAATTCTTAACCAAAGGGGAGATATTTCAGATCAAAGTGCTCGGTACGACAAAACGCTAATTCCATATCTAATATTTGTACTCAGATTAGTTAGGAATCTGATCAGTTCTTATTTTATTAACAACCAGAAAACCCGCCCCAGCATCGATTGGGTAGATAGATAGATGAAAAAATAAATCATAGTCTATATTACTCGCTGATAAAAGAGCATTATAATTACATAACTATAATTAAGTAAGTAGTATTAAATGTAATTGTAATTGTAAAAAATAAATAAACGCTATAGGTCGTTCAGTATTTTATATGGATGTGTTAGTTTCATAAACATAATATAGTTCAATCGTAGAAATGTATACTGGTAAAGGAGATAATTGGCATTCCTGGCAAATAGGCTGGGATTCTCAATGTAATGATCAGTTACAAAGAATGCAGCCGTTCTCTTGCAGATCTTAAATCTTTTTTTGGATTACTTGATGATTCCAGGATCTTAAACAAATGTATATGCTTTACGATAATGACTTTTGTTACACATATATATTTCGTAATAATCTATAATAATTAATAATTAATGTAAACAGAATTTAAAAGCACTTTTTTCATTATCTTAAAATTGTATGGGGTAAATTAAATGTAAAGGAAATTTGTCATTTCTGATCATTTTCATTTACTTGGTCCAAATTCTGATGGAGAATGATTTCAGACCACTTAAACTGCATCTAACTGCTTCTGTCTACTGAGCCAGAAGTCAGTAAAGTGAAATTAGTGTATGAAGAAAAAGCTAACAGTTTAACCTAATCTTCATTTACTTAAGAAAAACATCATAAGTAATTGTACCTCTATGTACATACATACATACAATTTGTAAATATGTAGATAAAAATAAAAATTTTAGTCTGCAAGGGTTAAATGGAAGACCTATTTTTAACACTAAAAGGAATATTTTTAACTTGATATGGTTGTAAGGACTACTACTACACTTACTATAAAATCCTTAGGTAGTTGCCAAGTACACTGTATTTACATATTTTTCCTAATTACAACTTCGCTAATTACAAAATGTTTCTACGTTTTCAATATTTGTTAAAAGTTGTTATATTATAATAAGAATCAGCTTATGTTAAATGATTGAAATCGAAGTACATGCCTTCGTCGTTTAACCAGTACCTTAAACGCAAAAACGAGTTTTCTAAAAAACGCCCCAATGGAATACTCCATGGCGTTTCGATTTTTCAAGGCAATATTGCTCTTTTGACCATGATTCAAGGCAATATTACGTCGTATTGGATGCTCGGTCAGTTAAAAGCCACTAGCTCAGTGGTAAGACATAATACATGTTGAATGAGTGTTTGTTTACGACTAAATTGGATGTGTGTTTGTCCGTTCCATTGAAACTAAATGGCCCGAACGATTTTAAAGAGTGAGGTGTCATTTGAATCGTTTTCTTCTCCAGAGAATAACATAACAGACCATCTCCTTTGACATAAGGGTAAAGTCGGGCTTATTGATTTCTTAAATTAATTATTGCCTGTTCCTACCTTTTCTTTATCTTTTCCCTACTTTTCATACATAGAAGCTGACAAAGCATGGTTACGAATATTGATAGTAGCGGTGGTCCTTTAGCTACATTGAATGTACCATTCGCCTTCTTTAAAAAAATCAATTACTTCTTAATACCACATTTTCTAACCAAAACAGATCGTGGCTTATTTTGCCATCAAGAATCACCACTTTAAAACGCTGGTGCTTATTTTAACAAAACGCTTATTTTAACCAATATAGCCCCAGAATCTTCATAAACAGAGAAATTAAATTTTAAAAAAGTTTTGAGGTTATGTGTTAATTAGCGGCAGGTGTAGTATATACAGGTGAAGTTGTTTGCCACCCTTTACGAAACATAAAAATGCTAAATACATTAAAAAATATTAAATGGTATGTCGAAAGTTGTGAAATTTGTCAGGTTAGTAGGTTAATAGGATGCCGCGTGTCATAGGGAGGTTTCGCAACTGATGTATATTTGATCGTGTTCTTGACGCATCACCATCAATATTATAATTTCGTATTTTAAGTGGACTGTGAGCGGTTGGATAACTATTTATTTGAGCCGTGTTTTAATGTTAAATTTATTTAATATTGAGGACCAACCAAGGCGTGGTCTGGTTTATAGTAAGTTGTTTTGTTCACAAGCCACAGTTCAAGGCTTAAAGCTTACTTGAACTGACGCATTAAGAGGTCAGAAATACAACAGGCTGTTAATTTACATACAAAATATAAGAACAATAGATATTTGAGAGGCACTTGCTACAGAAAAATTATATGATAGATTGATATATTTAAGTGTTTATTATACATACTTGTCAAAGTGTAGCTTTCGTTATTGTATCAAATTGAAATCATGTCCCGTGGCTTATTAATCACGCTGCCTACCAGACCATGCGATTGTTAAAGTTACGAAATTTTATTTTTGTTTTGAAGTGAACGTCGAATCATAATATTGACAAAAAATTGACATTAAAATTTTAAATACGCTGTTGCGTTAAGTCAGCCTTTTCGTAAAATTAGACGTTCCAAAAAATTGGTATATTACACTTTTTTTGTATACCATTCGAGTACGTAGCTTATAGAGCTGTTTTAATACAAAAGCGCAATATTTAGATTATTCCAAATAACACAACGCAAGGGAATCTTAAACAAAAGACCACACAATCTGGGACCAAATCCAAAGTTATTTCGGTTTGCGCGTTCCGTACAAACATCCGGCACCCTCCTTGTTTTATGTATCACTGAATACATTTAAAGTGTTAAAATCTTTTGTTTGAACGACATTGAGTTTATAATCGTTACCATAAATTATTTACGCACCTCTTGAGCGGTGTAGCGTCGCAACCGACTTCAGTCAATGCCGTTTTGAATAATTCCGATTAATTGGCGCACATTTAAATTTGGAACCACGAACACGAATCAAGACAAAGACAATAAATTGTACGTTAAACTTTCGAGCTTGTAAAAGTTACTTTGAGTTGTTGAATGTGTATGTTGAATTGACATATACATAGGTATGTGCGAGTATATGCTTATATATTGTATTAATTCCAAATTTCCGTCATATTAAACGAGTCTTTGGGAGATTAGTCAGTTGTGCACATTAGGATAGCTGTTATCGTAACCTGACATTTGAATTTATTGCCATATGTAATAACGATAAAAATGTATATATTACTATATCTAACTTTATATATAACTTATATAACGTTTTATACGTACTTTTTAGAAAGTTGTGAACATTATCATATTGTCGACTTACAAATAAACGATAATCTGTCTAGACGTTTGAGGTGGCAAAAAAATAACATCAAATGAAATAGAAAACCTCTTTTTCTGGCCTTTGCAGAACTTAAAAAGTGCTGAATCTCTTAGTTATGAGACGTAAGCTTTTTAATTATTATAACTTTCCTTTGACTGTTGGCTCGTCAGCTTTTCATCGTCTCCAAATGACAAAATAATTAAGATAATTAAAGGAATTTAAAGCGCTAAGTCAAACAGCTTGTTTTACTTCTGAATGAATAGGTAGATAACAGGGTCGCCATAACCAAGTATCTTGTTATTATTTAAAGTACAACAACACAGTTTTTGATTGCAACTTTTCAATAAGGAATTAAAACACACACGTACTAATCTATACGAATAAAAGAAGAATTAAGGTATTACGTTAACAGCAGTGTAATATTTTATGTATAGTAATAAGTTTACATATAATTTTCTTTAACAGACCGCCGTTTAAATGTGACACAAATTAAGTAGTGCTTTTTCGAACTATCATAAACTAGTATTTTTAAGTATTTACTGCATTATGTACTATTTATTAATGGAAGAAGGTTTTTATCATTGCGTTTTGGCTTTAGCGATGTTGTGCGTAGGTCTTTTTTTATGGGCGGCCTTTTTGCCGCCCACTGCTCCCCCTGGCATGAGTGGCCAGACATTGTCGTACCGTTTATTTTTAAAATCACTTTTACATTTTTAAACTTAAAAATTTATTTACATTGATTTTTGCTAGGTGGTGAAAGCCTATTTGAATTAAATTTTAACTTATTACTAATTCTAAAATTTTATAAACTAATAGTATAATAAAACACAATAAAATGCAATAAAATAATATAAAATGGTAAATTAAATAATCAATAAATTAAAAAAAAAACACGGTAAAAGGATAAAAGAATAAAATTGACTAGTTATTTTATTGCTGTGCTTTATTATATTAACTATTTAAAAATCTTTGGTTATTTTGAGGTCTATCTATTCTAAATTTTTTGTTTGGTTTCGGTAGATAACTTTTTCTGCTATGTATTTACAATATTTAATAAACGTTTCTGTTGTTTCTTTATTTGTTATTAAATGACTTACATTTTCTATGCTAATTTTTTCTTTTATTTTTAATTCTAAATCGGCTCTTTCTCTACAGAAAACAGTCTACGATCGAGTGCAACACGGCTTCTTCCCGTGCTGGGTCACAGATGTACGAGAGCCCCTCTCCTTGCACTTAAATCAGTGCAAATACTCCGAGAAACCCCTGTGCCCCGTCAAGACTTGCACCAGCACGGGATCCAGGTCCAGTCTACGGAGCACAGCCGGGTAGGCACCTACTGCGTCAGGTAAGAAGACCGTCGTTGCCGAGGCCGTTTCTCCTTCCTTGTAGCGTCTGTTCCATTCGTCAAGCGACTCCAAACGAAGTTGTCGCTTAACGAATGAAACAGGGCATTTATCGTAGTGAGGTTTGATCTTCACCCCGACTGCAACTTGTTTCGCCAGCTCGTCCGCCCTTTTGTTTCCCTCCAGCCCTATGTGTGCCTTCCCAAATCATTTTATTACCTTTCCTTTTACTTCCAACTCTCTTAAACTTTTCCTTATGTCCACCACTAAGGGGTGAAGGGAATCGGTGCTTTGCAACGTTTGTAGGGCGGAACTCGAGTCGGAGTAAATTCCAAACCTCACCGATGAACACCTATCTATGTACCGAACGGCCTTATATAGGGCATACAGTTCCGCCTGATATACGGTGCAGAAGTTTAATTTACGGCAGTTGATCTCCGAGGCGCTATCGCATATGGATAGCGCCGCGCCGACTCTGCCGCTAATTTTGCTGCCGTCGGTGAAAATCCTCACATCGACGGCAGCTCGCTGGGCAGCTTCGTCACCGTCCGTCAGACAGTCGAACTGTATCCCTCCCCGGTGAGCGGGGTGCTGGGACTCCTCAAACCTGGACGGCCTCTTCAAATCTCGGTCCCCCAACACCCGCTGGGTGTTGCCCTTCTTTACTTCATAAAGAAGGGCCGCCTCTTGGACCACGTCGTCTGCAAAGGCCTGACAGCGGACGCTCATCTCCTCCAGTTCCACCAGGAGCGGATTCAGCAGCAGGTTCCAGAGCGTAGGACCCCCAACAGAGCCCTGCACGCACCCTTTGGTGGGTCTGCGGGTCCACTCGGACCCCGCATACCTGAGGTGTACTGTCCTTTCACTAAGATAGTGATCGAGCAGACGCCTCAGGTTTACGGGGCACCGAGTTTCGGCTAGTCTGCACCTCACAGCCGGCCACCAGGCGTTATCGAAGGCTCCCTCTATGTTGAACGATACCAGCACAACGAGCTTCCGTCTTTCGACTTCAGCCCGTATGTGCTGGACCATGGCATACTGCCAGCCATACTGGTGCCGGCTGATCATTGGCGCAGTGTGCCAGCGGACCCGCTTCACAACCATCTTTTCTAAAATTTTGCCCAGCACAGGCAGAAGGCCGATGGGGCGGAACGATTTTGGGTGCGGGTAGTCCGCTCTATTGAGTTCCCTAAGCGCCACAACCACTGCCTCTTTCCATCTCCTGGGGAAGCACGCATGAGCTAGGCAGCGGTTTGAGAGGGCAAGGAATAGATCTGGGTCCAGGGTGATGGCCGCCTGGCATATGTCAGCGGTGAGGCCGTCGGGGCCAGGGGCTTTTTTCGGGTTGAAGCTTGACGTGGCTTACATGAGCTCGTCCCGTATAAAAGGGGGTCGCATGGATCATCATGCGACCCCTCGTTGACTATTTCGGCTGTTTTTCTCACTTCTTTGTGGGCCGCGTCATCTTCCCCGACATCGTCGTCCGCGAAGAAGGTCCCCGAAAGCACCCTGGCCGATTCCTCCCCGCTCAGCGCCACTCCATCCTGAACGAGGGGAACCTCTTCCAGCCTCACCGTTGTGCAGCGTCGACGTACTGTCGCACCACCCACTCTCTCCGGACCGGCGCCACGCACGATATCCACCTCTTCTTCCTCTCTTCGGAATTCTGGGCATGGTATCACTACAGACATCTACCACGGTTCGCACATAACGATCCACTTCTTCCTCGAGGCTTTGTCTATAATTTATCCTCCCAACTCTGTCTGTTGATGTTATCCCTTTTTCTTTCCATTTTGAGGCGAGTTTCTTACGAAACTCGCCCCAATTTGCCTTCTTCGTTCCCGGGTCGAGCTGACGATTTCCGCACTCAGAGAATTCTGAAGGTTCACTTCAAACAGCATTGCCCTGTGGTCCAAACTGGATATATAGTCGGCGAGACGTCAGTCCATCACCCTTCCAAGCAGAGCAGAAGCGCAAGCAGTGATGTCGACGCAGCTGGTGTATCTTTTACCTCTACATATGGTATCAAAAGTGGGCTCAGACCCCTGGTTTAACACATGCAGACCCAGCTGGTCGAGCTTTTTGGATAATTCCCGTCCCCGCCTATCCGTTTTGTGGCTGCCCCAGGAGATGTTCTACGCGTTTAGGTCTCCACCGAGTATCACGCCTGAGGTACTCAATCTCTCCACGACAGTGCCAATCGCGTCCAGGTGGAGTTCGATGAGCCCATTCGGCTCCAGGTAGACTGACACCAGGCATACCTCTCACGTCCCGGTCCTCACTTTCACAACTGCAATATTGCACGTTGTGAGGTCCGGACAGTGGGTGACAGGCATGGCATCGTCGAACAGCACAATGGCCGCCTTGACCACTTTATCAGCGGCCCTGGCGGTACACTGTACTGTTCTTGTCCCCGGATATCGTCCCATCTCCCCCCGATTGCCCACATAGGGCTCCTGGACTAAGGCGAACGAGAGATTTCTCTTCGCCGCCTCAGTGATTAACTCTGCCGTGGAGTGCGTAGGTCTGTTGCATAAAGTACAATTGATGAGTAGTCGCATGTAGCATTTCTATTGCCACATGGGTTACGGATATTAAATAGGAGGAATTAGGACAAAGAGATTTAAATGATAAATTCTATGTTCTTGATTGGTAACGACAAAACAATAAACATTTAGCTGACTTTACTTGCTACTGTTAAATTTCTACATAAATATTAATTGCTACTTATCTATGCTCAATTAACTTTGGTATAAAGGTAAATAGATAAGTAGTTTGTTTCGAGACTACTGTGTAATGGATCACTCGACGCCCATTTCGAACCTTGAAAGTTGAATTGCAATGTGCTATATAGATAAATTGTAAACCGCTCGTGCCCCTCGCTGTGTTTATGTTAATTTAATTTATTGAACGATTACACAGTTTATTTTGTTAATTCATTATTGTTATTATCGATTCCTTATTGTACACGTGCTACTTTTGTTCTAAAACTTTTCGTATTTTTGCCCGACTTACAGGAGGGTAATGTTTTACACGGGTATGCTTGTACGTATATATGTAATTATGTTTGTATATGTGTCTGTATGCATGTATGTTTATGTATATATGTCATTATGTATGCATGTATGTATGCCTGTATGTTTATGTATACATTTAATTATGCCCATTCCATTGTGACCTCCTGTAGCCTAAAGGGCTTGACCGATTTTGAAGAGTAAGGTGTCACGCGATTTTTATTCTTCAGCGTATGTACAAGGGTGCAGTCACTCGGGCTTTTTTTTTAATTTGACTATTGCCCTTACTTATTAATATTTTGTACGTTGTTTTCAAAAGATAATAGGAACTGCCTTTATTTACTAGAATCTTTAGGTGATAATCATTACGACTACAGTCTTACATGTTTCAGGGTCAAATCTAAGTTTATTAATTTATAGAGGTCTCCATTGTTCTACGGAATACTGTTTAATTTTTTTATACATTGGCTTCGACTTGCAATTAAAACATAAATCACAGAAATAAAACTTCTGTCATAATTTAATTTCCTGTATTATCAATTGTAACCTAAATAATCATTTAAGTCTTTTAATGAAAACTAACCGGATTTCAAATTTATATAATTCTATTTATGTAATTTATAGCCACGGTACATCTCATTAAAAAAAATATAATAAATTATTGCGAATTAAAACACTTTTCATATTTTTTTAAATCGATTCTTACATGACGAATTTCTTCTGCAACAAACATAAAAAAATACAAACGAAATGAGAACCTCCTCGTTTTTCTTTGAAGGTTAATAAAAATATAAATCACCGTAAAGGTTCAATATTTTCCTTGAAATGTATTTTATGATAAATTTCCTGTAACTAGCAAAGATCTCTTTATTATTCTTTGAACAAGGAAATATCACACACTAATTATTAATGTGCATTGTGTACAATGTAAGACGCAATTAATACCTTGTTATTAGTTCACTTGCGTGCCGTATACGACGACTAATAATCTTGGTAGTTGCCGGCCGCATTACATTGACAATAGATTTAAGCCCATTGCGAGAATGCAGCCGTTATTGTAATTGATAGAGTTGATTCGACATTTTAGCCAATTTACAAGTTGTTGATAACAATTGTAATACGGTAATCTTCTAAGATTATATGCATTGCGTACTATTTTGAAAGGCGAAAATAAAGTAGATAATAATGTATGTAAGAAATAAGACAAGAATTTGTTTAGTTCGGTGTTGTCCTTCAAATGTTATGCTTCGGTGGTTCGTCTTTATTGAAAATATGAATGAAGAGAGAGTGACAAGACAAATGTCTATTTTGCAAAAGTGAGTGGCAGTGTTAGTAGCGGACGACCCAGCAAAACTTATATCGATTAAATTAATGACATCTTAAACAAAGACGATATACAGAGTAGGGACGATGTAGGCAATCGGAGTCAGTGGACAACGGTGATCACCCCAAATAATAAAATCCGAACTCAACCAAATGAAGCCAATTGAAGGTAGGTTCTCGTGCGTGATCGGAAACTAAGTTCGCGCGACTTGCTAGAGAGAAATGGATGTGTGAAAATTTTCCGCATTTTTATGTAATTTTACGAGTAGGTAAATCCGAAGGTAAGTTTTAAATTACTTAACCCTTTTTTCTGCCCTTGTGATATGTAACAATTGTGAAATTTTATACTACTAATTAAAACTCAGATTGGTATTATATCATCAACTTTCTTTTCGGAGTTTTTTTTTTCATTTTCACCCATATAGGTCGGGGTTACAATATCGGAGTGACTCTAATCGCCCACATTGGCTAACTTCGATGAAAAAATTTACGACAATTTCATCTAGATGTCTAAGAAAGTACTAAATTTAAAGAAAAAACAAGGAAGAAAATATAGCTCGCAACTGTTTTGACTTCAACACCGATCCGAAACGCTCTGGTTGAGAAAGAAAACAAAATGAAGACTAAAGATGGGAAAAGTAAGGAAAAAGAAAAAAAAAAAGAAAAATGAAAGAAAAGAAAGCCACAAAGTTCAATGTTAATTAGGTTAAGTAGAAAATTCTGCAGGAATCTAATGATACTTCGACGTCAAACGAGAACACAAGGAGTTATGCCAGGATGACGAAGAATAGAAGGATGAAAGGGATACTGGATAAGAAGAGTTGTAAGTGTGTGTACGGTTGATGTGTGACATGACGCAAGCGGGTGCCTAATTCTGGTGAGAGGCGGTTACTCAAGCACACCGCCTGTTGCCAACGAGGAAGTGATGGTGCGTTGCGTACGACGATTGACCTTCGGCAAATGCTGCTCGCTTACAGAATATCAACCGCACCGACAAGCCAATCTCGTCCCTGCCATCGGTATTTATAGTTTTGATAAAAATTTAACTCAAATTCTTTGCAATAGAACTACAAATTTCCGCGAACGTAGTTCTTGTGTTGGTTTTTTGATATTAGCGTGTATAGTTCTAGTTTTTGAGTTAAATGATTTGCAAAAGGTTTACTCAATGGCACTAGCTTGAGCAAGATTGAAGCAACAAGTTATTACAGATTACAAAACCGCTAACAAAGTGTTTGTTTAGCAAAGATGACAAAAATGCGAATTATTTTTGACCTTTTGGAATACAATGGATTAATTTTTCTACGGTTATCCTTGAAATAAAAATAAAAATTGGAAATTGAATAATAATTATAACTGTTTTATGGTTTTCTATTGTAGTAGAATAATATCATTTTCAAGTTTCAATATCAATTAGCAACAAAACTAATTGGGTTCAACAACTTTTCGTTGGTCACCTAGCGCATTAGGACCTAAATGTGACAAGGTAAAATGATACCATTAGTTTGCGATTCTTTTAATAAAATCAAAAACGAACATTGGCACAAACTGTTGCCTATCGATCGCCAAAAGAATAGGTACTCATTTGGACCCGTCGTCGATGGAAGAAAAAAAAATATCCTAAAACAAATTTTGTTTTACAGAGCACAAATAGATATAATATGACATATTAGATACGGGTTGTGCGTATGTCTTTGTTTGTCAATTTTAGTAAGAACTGTTAATTTTATTTACCAAGACTTTATAGTTATTATTTAAGTGCATTTATAATACTGATTTTAATATATTTCGAGTTCGAGAAATCCCAAAATATAATCTAACTTTCTTGAATATAAAACTTTATTACATTTTTTATTTTCAGTTCACATCTCGATCTCGTATATGTAATTAAATTATCTGCGCTTCATACAAACTTTCCTAATTTAACTATTAAGTCGCAGTAATTTGAAACTAGAGGAAGCATTATTTTTTGTATCTGTCGGAAATGTACAATTATATAATTAAAACAAATATTATATCGAACAAATTTGATTGTAGCTTTCCTATTTTTTGTGAAATATTATCATTGTAGTGGCAGAGAAACAGTACAAAAGGCGCTGAATGGTTTATATTTTTACGAGCAGTTTTTACTAAACTCGAGAGCCTTCCTGGGAATCTCGGCTCTCACCGTTATTTCTTTTAAGTTATCCGATTGAGAGGCGACTACGTTTTTAGATCTCCTGACCGGATGTAACATAGAGTATCTTGGCTCAAGGGATGTTAACCAATGAGCGCTTACCATGCCAAATGTGGCTCAGAGAGCCGAACCATATTGAATTACCAGAATTTTTACATAAAATGTACTACGTCTTGGATTTAACTTATATACATATCTAGGCCGGATTAAGGGTGTCTAATGATTGTTTAAATCTTAATCAAAATTAATGTGCATTAAGTCTATACATGTTTATAATAAGTCACTTGGGCGGCGTTGGTTTCATACTACTTTCGCAATGTTTACAATGATTACTACGAAATTAATGTAACACGGCTGTTGCCGATTTGAAATTTAGAACAGAGCTACGATTGCGTCGACGGTGAATAATACACAAACCGCCATTTGTAAGCGTCCAATGATTTTCATATTCAGTGTTACCATGTTTGACACAACACAGACTAGTTTGCTTGATAAAATTTATTTTATTTTACATTAGATTATGTTAAAATTCCATCACCCAAAAAAAGGTGAAGGCCATCGGATTTATTATAAGTATTTAAGATTCATTATATACTCATTTTTAAATTATCAATATACGTCGTATAAACATGTTTGATATCATTCGGTTCATAAATAGAAGGGGTTATAGGTTTTTTTTAAGTAAAATTATATTAAATTTAAAGTTAGTTTTAAAACTCAAATAATATTTATATTGATTATTATGGTGCTGTAAAGATATACGATTTTGGGTAAGTGGAAATAGAAACTTAGGTCATAGTTATAACTTTTTTTTGTTACACCAAATAAACTTAATAACGCTGTATTTAAAAGAAAATAAGGAGCAAAGTATATAGATAAAGCACGACTTATAGTAACTGCGAACGTCGGCAGTACCACACAACAAACTCGAAAGCTTCTAAAACTACTTTTCTTAAAGAAATGCCGGAAGTATTGACGGCTTGAAAAAAAAAAACTTTTATTAACGTTTAATTTTATAAGGAAAGATGTAAAAGTTTCAGATAGTATAGTCCAAAGGAATAGCTATTATTATTTATTAGTGCCTATTTATCTTCCTTGATTAGTTAAGTTAAACGTTGATAACTATTTACACAAAAATAATTAACTACTCTTTTATATTCAAATAGAATTCATTCAAAAACTCTGTCAATGTAAATATATAGCGTATAAAATATTTATAGGTATGAATATCGAATGATTGCAGTCCTTGTTCTAGCTTTAGACGCAAACTATCCGTAGACTTGTCCTTGTTCGCCTGAATGTGGAATAAATGCAGCACGCCAAACGATCGCATTTCGAACATATTTTAATCTGTGTCGAGGACATAACGAAAATTGATTTACGTTGATGCATTAAACATTTTTGACCTCGTTGCGAAGTATAAGCGATATTTATTTCCTAGTAAAGGTAAATAAATACCTACGACAGTTTTTCTTCGTTATAGTTACTTGGTTTGTAATAGTGCTTAAAGAGTGTAGTAAGGAAATAAAAATGAGTGTTTGCGCCTTTTAAAACAATTAATACATATCGCTACTCGATAATCTATAGTGACAATATGACGTTTCTTCAGCTTTCTTTAAGTAGTATTGTCTGTATTTCGCTTACCTTTTCGTTCTTATGGAAGATAAAAGTTATGTCTAGACGTGCTCTCTGCAGCACGTTGCTCTAGCAATTGATTCAAACTTAACCAATTCTATTTTTTTATATATACAACAACTTCAATTTTCGTAGCTTATACCTTTGAACATCAAACTATGGGGCCTCGAATAATTTAGGAAATCACCATATAATTCATTACTGTTGGATTCAGATGCACTGCTTATTTTCCGTAACAAAGTCGTAACGTTCGTTGAATCCCCTTGCAAATGTTTGTAATATGGAATAACGTAATAAAAAAATCTGTTTGTTCACAATATATGCGTATGCAAGGAAAATCATAACGTGGTAAAGGAAGAGGTTGCAATACACTTTGTTCACACTCTGCTGATACTAGAATGATTTTCCTAACCTTTTACATGTGTAAATTATAACGTTTATAAGATATAGTTCTTTGTAGTATTTATATCATGACTCACGCTGCAATCATATATAGTGGCAATCGACGTTCAGTATTGTGAAATTGTTTGCATCACTTTTTGTATTGGAACGAGTATTAAATTATCTCAAACCGTTCAGAGGTATAACTTTAAATGCAAATTTGTAACGAAGTTGTCTCGGTGATTGTTAAATTTACCTTAACCCCGTTTAGGTTCTCTCCTTCGTGTTTAAATTATGAGCTTTGACTTACAGCATCGAATAGTTAAATATTTCCTTCTAACATTGATGATAAATTATCCCTTACTTAGCAAATCTTTATTGTGTTTAAAAATACTAGTAACAAAATATTTAAAAATCAATGGCGACTTCAATAACCACATTAATTGTTCTACTACGTACTTTTTTTGGTAAAATATTTTTAACATTTTTAATCTTGAAAAAACTTGACTAACCAAACTCACAGGCGAAAGCTGCAGTAGTATATTACTGTAAATTATTTTCTGCATGTAACTATTGACAATATAAATAAACGTTAATTTGTCTGAGGAATGGATAATCGTGTTTCCGCTGTAAAAAACCTACAATTATTTCTAAAGAATGATAGGCTGATTGGTTGTACAAACATCGAGTTGGAAAAATGCGTTCTTTTACCAGCTTAGTTTAGCCTTTAAGTGGGGTAGTATATTAGTCAAAACGCCTCGAACTGATATTTAAATTTATATATATTCCAGAAACGGATAAAGTTTAAAGTAAATAGGAGCTAAGTAAATTGAGTTGCGTTACCAAAATAAACTTCATAACGAGTATTATCAACGTAGCGCGGCTCGCTATTTGCTCTGTGAATTGATAAACATGCGGGCGCGAGCAATCGATACGTCCAGAAGTATCTGTTCAACTAAACTTTAATATCATTATTTGCTGTCAGGTCTAAGAACATATAAATAAATTACAGTTTTGATAATTTTTTAACTTCATTTATATTAGCTTCGCCGGTCTCTGTCTATGTACCTTTGTATCCTATGTGTATTTAAGGAATCTTGGAACACGAATTTCACCCATTTTAAAACATCAAATTGAATTGAAATTTTGCCCGTCTATCTAGGATCGATGACAATGCATTGTAATTAGTGATAATTTCACAAATTTATGTCATTATCTTGGTCATCACCAGGGAAGTAAATTTACCGAATTCAATATCTCCCTGCCCTTTTCCCACCAACGTAGGGTCGGCAGAGTACTATTATTCCATATGTTCTGGACTCTATTATAGTCCATACTGTAATTGGTTTTGGCTATAGTTTTTATGGCTGGTTGCCCGCCCGACGCCAAAACTCCTCGGGACCATCTTCCCTTCCTATCCTTTCCTTATTAGAAGTAGTCTAATAGGACTAAAATTATTCTTTCGGTACCTCACTCAACGGAAGAAACGCAGAAAACTGCTACTGTACGCATTTTTTTTTATTTTGTGAGGTCATGGTATTTCACCGGTAGAGCGGGTCATTCGTGCAACAGATGTTGTTGCGGATTCTACCACTGTCCAAATTAATAATTAATTTATCAAAAAGTAAAGTAACCCAACTAAAAAATTTAATATAAGTAATAGTTTCAAAAACTAAAAAAAGACACCCAAAAAGTATGAAACTCTTTTAAGAAAAAAGTACTCCACTAATGTTTGCTTTATTATTATTTAGAGTTACTTTAGAAAGTATGTTCTACTTTCCAGTTTGATTACCAATTAAAGGGTGTCTTAAATTATTTAAACTATCATTTAATTTAGTTATGTACATCCTTCATGATCTATCCCTATCATCAGAATACCTCCTCAATATATTATAGTGGTATATATTAAGACCTTTGGCCATCTTGACAGTCCTTGTGTCAGATAACTTATAGACAAGTGTAAGCAAGTTTTGAAGAGTTTTTAAACGCACATCCATCTCTAAGCACAGTAAAATAATACGATGACTTTTCAAATCAAACAGCAAATCATGAGCCAAGAAACATTATGTAAAAATGTAAAACATTATTCGAATAAATCGAACTTAATTCAGTAAACTTATAATTAGATTAAAAATAGAGTTAAATTAAATAATCAAAAATCTCATAAATTGTGATAATGAATGACGGTTCTAGTTAAGCAAGAAGTTATTAAGTGGTCTTGATGCGTCGACAATCGCGCTTGCCATTTAACCTCGGCCGTCTTTGTTACAGATGGCATTTTGAGTTGTTACTCCTGATTATTGCTCTAAGAACATTATAGTTCAAGATAAGTTATTGTAACCTATTTATAAGTGTACAATAAGAACTTATTATCATAGTTAACTGTTAAATGTATAATTTAACGCGATCCATGCTCATATTTAATTGTATTGGCGTAAACGTTCTATATAATCCAGACCATATTATTCTTATTTTCTTAAAAATGGCCGCTTTAATCATTGAAAAAGTGTCCATAGTTTTACTATACCTATTGTGCAATCTATTTTTTTATCCACTCTCGCATATTCCGTAATGAAATTAACTCGAACGGTCGATCGATGAACTAGCAGATTTTATGTGAATACAAAAATCTCACCTCACCTCAGCCTATGATACAAAAATCTATTTCATTTTTATTTTAAGACAACAATTATATTTCATACAGTGGAGTTATTGTATTGACGGCATTAAAATAAATAAGTGGTATTTTAAATCAGGCATCAAGTCCGAGTGTTAATTACACCCAAGGAAGGATAAAGTTGCAAAAAGTTACAAATTAGTTTCTTAGTAATCTAAGTAGTAAAATAGTGGTGAAACACTGCATTAGAGCCTTAAGTTGTGTAATTCCAATGCTATTATTTAAAACACTATAGTTGATCGGGCTTGATGTGATAATAATATTCTTTATTTTACGGCCAACAGATTTATATAAAACACATTTTTTTTGGAAATGTCAGTTTGCACGTATAATTTACCAGACAACTCGATTCGAATTTCGTATTTGTTGACAATACAGCCACCTACTTAAATACAATTTATTACAAATCTTATTTGTATCTGTTAAAATGCCAGTATTCTTATTAGTGCTAAAATTAGTTCCCGGATGCGGAAGCAAGTTTGTTCCAAGAATGTACAAAATGGCTATCTATCTGGCTGACCCTTGCCTACCCGGTCACGGACGGGCCTAATTAAATTAAGTTATTAATATAATATTATAATTAATTTAATCCTACTTACTTTTAATTAACAATTGCATATATTTTTCATCGTATTTTAACCATACTTAATTACATTTACTTTTCTACTAGTCTCTCTTTACTACTATTATTCCTTTGTAATAAGTATATTGTATTACAGTGCTTCTAAATTGTTACTACAGCTTCGAAAATTATAAAGTTAAGAAATCACTTACACATTTGGAACGGCCGTCGCTGACCCGAAATGGCTAGGCGCAAATAGCTGGTACACAACTAAAGATGATCTGAAAGACATTTAAGAACAAGATCTGTACTGGCAGTTGTAAAAAAGAGACAGACATCACACGTTCCCTCCTAATGTAAGTGGGAAGTAAGGACTGGACGGTTGTAATGAAATTAAAAGTGAACGCGTTGTTTAGAACTTTATATTGTATGCCTTGGCCTTCTGTGTTGGATGACAATACACTGACATAATAATCTAGGAAATATCTTTATCTAGATTTTATAGATATATAATTTAATTGTAAGAAATTAATATGAACAGTAGATCATTTAAGATATCTTTATTTCAAGCAGCACCACTATGGGTATCATTAAAAATTTTAGGTATTTAAAGCAGTATGGCCTTCTTGATTAAAATTTTATTATATTAAGCCAGCATATCTTGTATACATATTTCTATTATCTCAAGAAAATTTATAACGATTTGGATTTAATTTTGTACTGAGGTACAGTTTTTATATTTGTATTTTTTACGGTAACACACACAAATTTACAAAAAAAAAACTGACGAAATTACAATGATATCAAAGCAGAGCGAAGGTCGGTTGGTCCATCTTTATTGACTGCAACAGATGATACATTGTCCAAAGATACACAAATAAAGAGGAGAGAGGGGAAAAAGGAGGGAGCCCTGTAGTGCCTCACTTGCCAAACCGAACGCCACAATTACTCTACAGCGATCAGTGTGCCACAAGTGGAACATACCAAAAAAAAATTACAAAATTTTGACGACATATAATATTGTTATTTAAGTGTCGAAATTATCGATAATATAATTACTAATAATCTGTTGTTTTTGAATTGCATCTTCTTAAATTATTTTTCCTATAAAAAGAATTCCGTTTGTTAGTACAAATTTTTTTTTTTTGGTTGAAAAAGAAAAATTTTCACTGAAGAGCGACGTTTATTTTAATTTAATTAACATTTCTTTTAGTAAAAAATACTTTGAGAGTTCTTGCATTTTTCTCGAACATGGTGTACGAGTCATTTAAACTTATTACTTACCTAGTAATTAAACTTGTTGGTGCTCTTAAAGTGCACGCTGTAAATAACTAGCACAAAACCACATCCATTTACAGAATTTGTTGTAATATAATAGTCCTTAACGACATATGTAACCGTTTTGTTAAATGTTAATGAAATCCATCATGAAATGGGGGACCGAGTTATCGACATTAGTACGTGTACATTTTATTGGCGTTAAGTGTATGAAGAAACGAATGGTATTTAAACTGTCCCGTCTTAAATTAATGGCGCTCGGGGACTAAATATATCCACATTTGTTTGTTATAAAGAGCAGTCATTGTTAAGCGACCTAAATCTGTTGCGCATATGATATTTTGTTTATCTATTAAAATATAAAACGGCTTATTTAACTAACTTTGCTATAGCAGCTTTTTCCGATTAACTACAGTTTTTAAAAATAAAAACTATCACGTAATTATTGAATTTGTCAAAATCTCTCTTTCGTGAGTGTCTCGAAATTTTATCAATGACCAGCGATGATTATTCGAAATTGTTGCAAATAATAAATACGTAAATGAACAAATATAAAAGAGACGAAGACTTGACAGGACTCAGGACTCAGGTCTTATTTATTAGAAAGTCCTTATTAAAAATGGTATTTCTAATTAGTCTACAGTTTTGAACACGAAGCACTGGCATAGATAAAAGCAGTAAATCATTTTTATAAATAAGATATAATAATAGCCACGACGGTGACAAGAAGTCGCACTATGATGACAATAGCACAAAGTTTCTGATAGATATATTATATTCATTTCTCTTAATAGGGATGAAGATATAGAATGAAGTTATAGATATACATAGGATTACTACATATACTATATTTAATCTTAGTTACGATAACACGTCAGCTTTAATGACGTTAGCAGACATAACTAATGTGTTTATATCTAAGCGATCTCGTCCCGTGGTTATATATATAGGTCAAAGTATGTATACATACGTGTGACAGAGGATCCAGTTTACATAAATATATAGTAACAGAGCTTCTTTCATATCAACAAATATAAGTTTGTCGTTTCGGCGCAGTCAACCCGGCGTCGGACCGACTCTTATCAATTGATAGCCCCGACCTTTTCCCCTGTCGAGATATAGCATGTGCACGCGAAAATAGAACGTACTGCAGTTGCATTCTATGCACATAGATGCTAAATTGCCTTTTACGCAGTTGTATGCCCTTATATTGTGTACGATATCGTCTGCACACATTGTGAAACATGGACGTAGGAATAATGGATACGGTAATCTTAAGTTTTATTCTAGGACGAGTAAAGTAATAGAACCGCTGCATTGACTTGTAATTGTTATTTATTAATTATAAAATTATAGCTTAATTATAGGTATTTTATAATTATAACTTAGATATATAGAAATATTGATGAAATGGAATATTAAAATGCTTTACAAAAATATTTTTAAATATATATATATA
>DWLR01001173.1:0-19535 GCA_018246295.1 Papilio alexanor hazarajatica
TATGTGTTCTGCATGGTATATATTTTTGTGAAAGTTGTATAATTTTTGTAAAAATATGTAATAAATAAATAAATAAACAGCATAATTTGGTTATGACAGTATAATGGTTTTTAGCAGATTTTCAATATATTTATTTTATTCTTATAATAATGTTACAAAAACATAAGGATGTACTCAAATATTTTTTTTAAAATGTATCAGTTATGGTGCCATCTTTGTTGATTTCAATATTTTTTCAGATCAATAAATAATAATGATTATTAAAAATTAATAATGAAAACTAATAATTATCAATTTAAATATTAGTTACTTCCTCTGCAATAGAGTTGATAAAAATAATGTTCTAAAAAGTACTTACCACTTTGTAAGTGCGAGTGTCTATAAATGAGACCAGATCCTCCTTATTGCCAACCGCTATGGTGCTGCCGTTAGGTGACCATGCGATGTTTATATTCTCACCCTTTGTTGAAATGCTAGCCGCACATTTGTGTGACCTGGAGATTAATATACATTTTTTTGAAAATATTTAACAAAAAAAGTTTGAAAAGAAAGCAAAAACGATTTAACTTAAGAACTGTTTGCTCCGTTCTTTAACTTCATTATAAAATAACCAAGATTAAGACAAAATTGAAAAAACTGAAAAAAATCTTTATTGATTTTTTTTTTCAGTTTTT
The DNA here is from genome assembly GCA_018246295.1 of Papilio alexanor hazarajatica. NCBI lineage: Eukaryota > Metazoa > Arthropoda > Insecta > Lepidoptera > Papilionidae > Papilio > Papilio alexanor. Next base: position 675 of record DWLR01001173.1, read on the forward strand.
GTAATTTTTCTCTCTTTTTTTGGTTAATAAATGTTATTTTTTATTTAATTTATTTATTTATTTGTGTCTAGTTTAAGGGTGAAATTAACTTTTTATCTTTACAAACAAAAATTTTACAAAACAATTTGCTTTACTTTAAAACTGCAAAATAAGACAATTTAAAATCAGAAATCAAACAAATTCACATAAATAAAAGTATTTTAAAAAACTTCCCTAAAGCTTACATTATTTTGGAGAGAAGCAATCTACCTGCAAATGTCATAGAAATTTTTAATTCATAGTGTTTTCTAAATCTCTGATAAATAAATACCTTGTATCCCAAATTCTGACTGATTTGTCTCCGCTTGCTGTGCTGAGGAGATCTGCATGAGAGGCATGCCAACACAGCTGATCCACTGAGCCTGTGTGCCCTTTGAATACAAAGTCCTGTACCTGGTGACATTTACCATACAGTAAACAATCTCAAATATATTATTAACCTTATTAAAGGGTACATGAAGACCTTCACACAGTTAAATTAGTCTCAAACGTAATAAATCCTGTCTTAACCCACCTGACACAAATATTATTTTGCATTTTGGAACAACAAATCTAGACTTATACCTTGTAAACAAAGATTACACCCCACTACTTATACTCTGAAATTCGTAAATTCCAAAATGTTTGCATAAACCAACACTGTGTAAGCTATCCATATTATACAATTTCACTTCACTTTTAATTTTAATATTTTCACAAAATTACATTTCTCATACAATTACAATTTGTTTACTACAAAACTAATCATATTCTCAATAAAAAGCGATTTTGAATGTATGCTATCATAATAATTCAATACTGTCTTTTTCTGTTTTTTCTTTAAAGATATGTATTATCAAAATGTGTGAACAAAAAAACTGAAGTTTCACTTACCAGTTTGCTTTTTTCCAAGTTAAATATTGCTACGCTTTTATCAAACGACCCAGAGGCAAGTCTTCTTCCATCACACGACCAACCAACGGAATGAACTTTCGATGTATGAGCTATGTATTCCCGAACAACGTTATGAGAGGCAAAATAACTTCGCAGTTCTGCTAAATCTTCTATTGGAGTTTGCGTCTGCTTCGGATCTTTCATTTTAATTTGGTCTCAAAAACCATACTAAAAACAAAAAACACCGCTTTTTCTATTTTGACAGTTACATTGAATCTTGGTAGTTTGACAGCAGTTTGTCTTTTTTTTGATTACCAAAGATGAAAAAAAGAGTCGATTACCATAGAATCAGAAATAAACAAAATATAGCTTATAAATATTGGAACCTCGCACGAGTATGCTAATCCCAACTACATTCCTCCAGTACAAGGATGAAGAGATCTTGAGAAAAAATTAGCCAGATCGAAAGCATAAACATGATCTAGAAGACTGAATAAAACTATATTTTTAGCTGTATTTCTATAAAGCAGGCGATAGTCAATTATTTTTGTCCTTTGTTGATTCAGACCCGCGCACTCAATTTCTTACCACACCCGAGGTTGACTGTGAGAGAATGTTTTAAGGCATTAAGTCCGCTTCAGGGAAAAATGAAAAAGTGACAATTCTACTGAACTTTTATTAAATTTTCAATGCACATTTATTCAATGTACTTTCGCCGCCAAACTTTGATTTGAGTTAAAAAATAGAGTGGTGGTGCCATCCACATGGTGATGATGAAGGCGACGTGTATCAATTTCTCCTGCAAAAAGAAAATTAGTAGTGTTGTCAGTTGCAAAGTGAAAGATACGATTAAACAATGATATGTGGTGATGAATGGAGGACCTATATGTTCAGGAGTGGACGTCTATTGGTTGTAACTACTTAGGCGACGACGAATCTTCGGCTTTTACAGAATTTGTTTCAAACCTGTATATAATTTTTAACTTTTTTAAAATTAAACGATTCGAAGTCCTGAAAGTTGACATTCTTTACCTCGTTTCGATAACCGACCATGGGACTGCTTAATGTTTCTAGCATTGTTGGAAATTTTCTGTCATGTTATTCTTACCGTATTCGAACATTTCACCCTCGGCGGCACGCAAATCACGTGCCCAACTTGAGTCCATGTTCGTTTTGGAATGATAAAATAATTTTTACTTGTACGCAACACCGTTGCAATATTATTCACAAACATTTTATCAAATGTTTTGAATGATTTTGAATCAATCGATTGACATTGTCTTGAATGACATTTCAAGTGATGTTAAAATATAAAATTTGCCAATAATTTATTTAAATATAGAACGTGCTATCAATAACACAACGTATAATGCATACTCTTTGTAAGGAAAGAAGGCCGACGTTATTATAAATACATGTATACAGTGAGAGTATCGAGTAGTGATTTTTAATAAGGCTCAAACTAACTGAATGTCTTTTAGATCAACTATTCTAGACTTCAAATAGAAATTGTAGCAACAAAATCATTCAAAATAGTATTGTAGCAATTGTATATGGATAGAAACTGTTATAAGGCAAAAATCACTTTCTTTTCAAATCATATGGCTACATTTCATAGTGAATCAAAATCCATATGACTCTGCTTTTCTAAGAACTAAGAACCTCTACTTATAGAGTGGATGAGGTCAGTAGCGGGCGGTGCATTCAAATATTTGTCAGAAAAAGATGGATTCATACACACAATGTTCGCAGCGGATGCGGTACGGGCCGCGTCTATCCGCGCGTAATCACCCGCGTGTTATCCGCGCGTAATTACCCGCGTGTTATCCGCGCGTAATCACCGGCGTATTATCCGCGACAATATCGCTTCCCGCATCCGTATCCGCTCAGTGCCAATCAGATATGGCAACTCTAATTAAAATTACAGTTAAATACAAAATAGTTATGACAGATGCTTTATTCAAATATGGGCTATATAGTTAATTGATAGAATTTTGTCATCTGTGTAAATTATTTAATTTTCGTATAATCAGATTTTCCAAGTATTGCATAACTTTGTAAAGTTTGAATGTCGAACAAAGTAAAATTTCTGCACATTCGTTTATAATGAATTTAAAACTAGCTGGGAATTGTTCTTTTAGTTCGGATTCGAACTTTTTGTGCATATCTACAAATCTTACTATGTTTGCCTTATCGTAATGCCTGATCCAATAGTTAAATACATTAATTTGCGTTGGATCTCTAATTAAATGCGTAAAAATTTCCTCGTCTTTTTTCCTTTCCTCTCGGAGCTTTATCATGCCTGCGACATGGCCACTATCATCTGATGAAGAATCATTCCAACCTATCTTCTTTTTCTTTACACCAGCAAGAGACAATATACCAAAACCATCAATCTCACACATTTTCTCAATTTCACTTGATAATATTTCGTTTATTAGAGGATCTTCATTTACAGCGACAGACTCATCAACGCCAACATCATCATTAACCTTGACATAGAGCTGACCAATATCGTGTGTTTTCGCGTCAAATTCGGGGTCTTCTCTTTTAATATCAGCATCTAATACTTGATCTTCACCAATGTTACTTTGACTTAAACTATCCATACCATCAATTCCATTAGCATCTATTGAGTTATTTGTTACATGATCATTCATATTTTCAAGATTCACATCATTACCAACATGTTCATTTCTCTCAACCTCTAAATGTTCAGTGGTGTTAACAACATCTTGATAATTTTCCTGTAATTCAATAGCGTTTCTTACTCTCTCTGTCACTTTCATCAATATGTCGTTTTGTATTCGGTTGTAATATGTACTTATCATATCTTTCATTTTCATATTACCTTCACTATTTTCAATTATTCGTTTGGTTCGTTTAGGTGCACGTTCAACAGATTCGGCATTGACATCTTTGCATTTACGTTTCGTTGATGGCCTTAGTACGCGTTCTTTTGGCATTGTTATTTTGTACTTTTTAACTGCTAAAGAAATGAGTTCATCTATTATTTGGTCTTTATTAAAATTATTTGCATCAAAGCCGAGAGCCATGTCACTGCCACATTCAAAGACATCAAGTGTGTTATTTAGATGTCCCATACTGCTTGAGTTTGGTTCTTCTCTGTTGAAAATTGGTAGGGGTTCAACAATCGATTTGTCATCATTGGCCAATGAATCGAAATTGTCATCAAATATATTTATACCTTCCTGTTCTTCATCAAAGCTTTCAAGTTTTATGTTTTCCTCGTCTTTAATATATTCATCAATTTTGAATTGCGTGTCATTTAAGCTGGATTCACAACAGTGATCACTATCTCTATCGATAGCTTCATCTTCAGCAATTTGTTTGATATGCTCTAATGCAGGAGGTTTGGTCTTCAACCAATTTTTATTTTCACAATTTCTTATGAAAACCATACTCAAATCAGATTGTTTTGTTTCTAAATGTCCTTTTACTTTCGGTTCTATTCTTTTATTTGATTCATTTACACCAGTTATAACATTATTTCCACCATTCACATCATCCAAAAGTTTAATGTCTTCAGTGGCATATTTAAGTTTGTATTGAGTAAAATCTTCACTCAGTAACAATCGAATTTCATCACTAAGAACAATATTCAATATAACATCTGTGTAAGTGGACATAGGTGTTAAACAAGGTAGAAATTCACTTTTAGGTATTATATTCATATTGTTTTGATAAGGTATTTTGTTTAAAATGTCCATTGTAACTTCATCTCTCAGTTTGATGGGCCGTGCCTTTCTTGCCTCCATATGTTCCATAAATATATAATCATCTACCTCTAGGTTATGTTGTGTAGCCATCGGCAAGTAATGCTGACAAAGTATAATTTTCCTGAATTGTAAAAACCGAATCCATTCATTAAATGAAAATAATCTATCTGTGGATTCTGAGTACATTCCTAATTTGTATGTTTTTATATGATTTTCTTCATCATTAATTTTACCAACAACTGTTGATATACGCTCTTCGTAATCGCTATCTAGACCAAAGCACATTTTAAGTGCAACTAGAATGTAAGACATTGCTATAATTTCATATTCAGGGATTCGCGTCAATCGCTTTATAGATGCTTTGTCTCTATCAATAGAATGGTATGGTTGAAAAAGCATAAGCGAAAAGACTAAATTCGTAAAGTCACTAGGCAGACATAGTTCTTTAATGTAACAATGAATAATTTTATTAAAATCAGGAGTAATGGGACAACCAAGATTTAAAATTTTAATACAACTTATAGCATATTGAAGAATTGTATTTGAGTTGTATTCACATTGAAAGCGACAAAAATAACTCCAGTTAGGTATTAACTTAGTTTCTAATTCTTTTGGGACAAATTTATAGCATTTGTATAAACTTAATCTATCTTCTTTAATGAACCTGAATAAATGTGAAAGTTGTATTGGACTTTTATCAAAATTTAGAGCTAAATATAGAATGGCTAGCAGCAATCCTTTTGTGATTATTTTAATGTTCTTAATTAATTTTCCATGCGTATTTTTTCTTTCTTCATCTTCTGATTCAGAATCAGTAGTACCATCTAGAGATTCTGGGCTTTGTGGCCTTTTAGGGTTGCCATCTTCAATTTTACTCTGCACCCTGAAAGATATTGTTTATATGTGATATTATTTTTAAAAGATAAATGTCAAAAAGGTTAAAGGTTATTATGAGGAAGAGGCATCATCAACAAATTTTTCATAATTTTTTTTATACAAGAAGGTGGCAAACGAGCATGCACTAGGGTGACATCTGTAATAAGCATGAACGAGTTGCAGATGTGTTGCCTACCTTTAATAGAGGAGGGGATAGACAGAAAAATTTACATTTCCCTTGCCTATCCATCCCCTTGCCCATCAAATCCTCTTTGCCTTCCCATCCCACGCTATCCTTAATACAAAAGGGTGGGTAAAGGAAGATGATGAGAGATAAAATTAGGCCTTTGGCATCTCACCGGCCTGTCTTCTGTGAGGAACTGTTTATCTATGACACCTATGTGTCATGTCTAAGTACTAAGAATTGTACAGGCGCTTCCTCAAATAAGATTGATACAATAAGAAAATAAGTGCATCGAAAAGTCAACTTCAGCATATCATTTAACACACTTACTCCAAATTTTCTTCTTCCTTCTCTTGAAATACCTTCATATACCGAGTCCAAATCCAAAGCACCTTCATCTTCAGACTCGGTTTAGCACCGAGTTTAATTAACTGTTCCGTGAGTCCATAAAGAATAAAATTGAAGGCGTGCCATTTGTACCATTCTCCGCTCACTGTAATATATCATTTATAATCATAATTATTGCATGTATCTAGCCAAATAGTCGGCAAAAGGATGATCGAGGAAGTTTGGAACATGGCAAATTGTTGTTAAATATTCATACATAAAACATCCATACAACAAGCCCTATTTTAACACTTTTGAAAGCAATGTAGAATCTAATTAGATTATATGGTTTCCGAAATATTTTTCCTGGATTGTAATTTTTTTTTTCAACAATATCTAGACCTCACTTAAAACCACTTGCTCAACCCTGTTCTAGCCTATCGGTATATTGTAAGAAGACTAAAACACACATATATGGGATGACATCATGTCACATTGAGTTAACTTATCTAATTAGTTACCAAGCAATGACAGAGCTTTCTTAAAGCAGATTGGACTAGTACAGCACATGAAGAGTATGTTTTAATAGATATGGGCCTAACATTGAGTGACATGATGTAAAGTGATCTCCACCAGCGTCGCCACATTTGCTTGTGTGGCACTGTCGTACTGACCGTCAAGATGCAACGACCATATGGCATCGCTTTTAAGAACGAGAGCACTCATGTCCTAAAGGGCTAGTGAAAGTAATGTGAACTAAGTTAATAAACACGTGAGTTAACCTTACTTTCGATTCCATCTTTGACCATAACAGAAAACTTCTTCCCTGTCACAAAAGCCGTAGTTCCATCAGCCAAAAATGTCTGCTCCACAATCGTCTCCCTAACGTTTACGTCTTGGGTACCACATTCTACACAATAATAGAATCCATCTACAAGATTTAAGTCGGTACTACCGCAAACATTACACGGTGTATCTTTCATTTTTTGTCTAACTTGAATCAATTTTTTGACAAAATAAAAATGGTACCCAGGTAAATGGTGCGCCAATATATGTTACTGTTTTAATTAATAAAATAATTATATTATTTCACATGTTATTTCCCGGCGTAAATTCGCACAGACACATGAGCATGACATTTGACATTGATGTTTAATAAACAAAAATTGCAAGTAAGAAGAGAAGATTGTAGCCGTAACATAACAAACGTTGTATTTCGTTTTAAAACCTCTAGGGCTTTTTTTTTAAATTTAGTATTAAACCAGTAAAATCAATTTTCAAACATCCATCATAAGAGAATTAAAGGAAAACTCATGTTCTTTCAACTGTACAATATTATGTTATGTTCTGTAATAAATTTGACAACTTATTGTTGCTATTAGACTGAATAATTACTATACCTCTGTTTTGGTACTTTTAATGTTTGAAAAAAAAATATCACATCATTTCACTATTATAAGCCTCATCATTTATTTACAAGACGCACAAACTAGCTAAAACTATCTACTAACTAGTTTCAGCGACGTCTATACTATAATGATACGAATTAAGGTTATTCAAAAGAACTCTACATACTTCTACATACGTAACTCAGTCGTAACTTTGAAAGAGAAATTACGGATTTCCATTTGATGCGATCCTGACACACTTCTCTTGCTTCTGTTATATTCATACGTCTACGCATACTGCTCGTCTGTTACAGATACTCTTTAGTCATAAAATTCACTATTCCATCATATTTTTGGGAATCGTTTCTGAATTAGAAGGTTTTATTATCCGCTATGTGGCAACATAACTTTGATACACCGTGTGGTAATTTGTAGCGTATCGCCGTACGTCTGTACGTCGTCAATAACTCGCTACGAACCCGGGGCGTGTTCTCAGCAACTCGTAAAATTGAAAGAAACTGACCGGCTAACCTTGCTAATAAGATCTATGAGTATTAGTGCCGCTCTCGGCTGTCATTAAATTGAAATGCTATCGTTGCTTCCTCTAGTCACACCCCTGTTTAATAGATCGTGAATTTGCGTTTCTGCCGTTAGTCCCGTATTCCGTCGCGTGGTGTTACAGGAGTCAGTGACTGAGCTAATGTTGTGCAGTGTTGAATTCAGTGCGAGATCCCGCGTAGTACATTGATGGGCGGCATTTTGTTGGCGGAGAAGGCGGCAGAGAGGCCGCACCGGCGGGCGCTTGCTTCCTGGAAGGTCTACATTAAAATCCGTCACACTGGAACTGATGGAATTGGAGAATATCGTCGCGAACACCGTCTACTTAAAAGCCAGAGAGGGTATGTATTAACAGTAACATAATTAAAATAGTCATAAATTATGTAGGAATTCTATATTCAAAATTGTCTGTCGGCGTTAAGCGCGAATCATGTAAACAGCAGGTGATTGACCTGATTATCGCATGTTTAGTCCTAGTCTAATTCAAATATAGAACTTTAATAATTAATTAGATTTTAATATTTTTAATTTGATTTCATTGTTATTAAAAATAATTTTAAAAACTTCATGTTTGACCCTTGAGATAATTTATTTTATAACTGCATAAAACATTTGAAAAATTTAATTTCTTTAACATAAGGTAATGAGTAAAACATACTAAACAACTTATGTTTATGTTCATTTGTATAAAATGTATGACTATAATCTGCTTAACATGTTGTAGCTTATAGTATAAATGTACAATATTTATACACATCATATGTTATCTTTAGCAAAATGAGGAAACAAATATGTCTGAGCAAAAGAAGTATGATATAAAAATTAATTTGATACTTATATCCATGTACATATAAATTTTATTTGTAGATTAAGGGCTGATGTATACTATGTTTCAAACCAATACTGAAATTATATAAACACAGACCTTCATCATCTCACCTTTTATGCTAAATTGCTCATAAATTCTAAAATAATTGGAGAAACCAATCTTTTCTTACATTACCATATACAATTAGTTATCCATATTAAATACTATTTAACTTTTTTTTATCTCAGAATTACAATATTTCAGATGGAAACATAAATGTTAAGTCCCTTAAACTTAACCCTTACTAAACTTTACCCTTAACTTACACCTTAAGTCCCTTTTGTCACTTTTGAGGAGGTCCCTTATGTGTGAATATGCAATTTACATGTATTAGTTATTTTTTTACATTTACATTTTACATTTATTTTAATATTAAATATTTAAAAAAGTTCATAAAATGAGATATTTTACAGGACGATAATTCTAATTTAGAAATTCAAGATGGGTTTAAGTTTATTTTCGTGATTAAATTTGTACAGTAAAAATCTCTTTTTAAATTTACAAATTAAAACTTTTCAAATAATTTTAAATTAAAAAAAATTATCAATCAATGCAAAGTAAATAAAAAAAATAAAACAAATAAATATCATATCTTAAGGTATTGTCTTAATTTTAAAAGAATTATTAATTATAAGCTTTTGTTACTAGTTTTTTTGCCTAGCGGATGTTGAGTTTTATGCTATGTTTTTCCATCTCAGCCTATGATTGCATCTTTGGGGGGAATTGTGCCATCACAAGGCAGCTTGGCGATCACAGTAAGTTCCACCATACTTAGAAAAGGATGCTCTGTTTTTAGGATTTTGATATTCTTATTTTTTGTACCTTATAAAATATCAATAATAATATTTTATAAATGACATTATTAAATATATTTATCATGAGAATATGATGTTTTACAAATGCAGTATACAATCAGAGTTAGTTCAAATACTTAATATTCCATAATAATTAACATGTGCTTTTTTTTTGTAAAATACACAAGCTGAATATGTGCCTGTAAATCATTTAACCAAATAAAGACATTTTTCTCTAAGATTTGTTATATTATATATTTAAGACGGTTTTTTTAAAGTTTCTAGTTTATACTTTGTTTCAAGTTATTGTAAAATGAATTCATCATAACACCATACTCATATCATTCATTTCATTTGCTTGAATTTAAATAGTGTTATAAAAATTCTTTAGTGACTTTTTGTTTATGTAATTTAAGTTTTGGTTTGAAATGAGATATGCATACGTACATGGGGGGGGGGGGCGTCATTCGATACTTATTCTTCTCTGAAATGTCACAGGAGTACAGTCAGTAGGGCTTGCTTGATTTTTTAAATTAATCAGCATACAAATGTGCTTTAATATTGACAAGCACAGTAGTGTTTAGGTATTTAAGAAGTATGTGTAAATTCCATACGTATTTGCTCAGTTCACAAAATATAATATTTTATTGATATGTTTCTCAATCTTCTTTTAATATGATTAAATTAAACACTTTAATTTCAATTAAGGGCGTGAAAGTTAATAAAATTGTATAAGTAAGACCAATGCTACGGAAATGGTAAGGCAAAGATTTCCATTGTAAACAACAAATGGAGAGATTTTTATTAGGATATATATTAAGTTTTGTTGGTTTTTTGCTTTTCTTTATCTACTTATCTGCCAAAGACTGTAGATATCTATAGACAGCGGTTATCTCAACATCTGGTGGAACACTTTCTCATCCACTTCCTACAATATCAAATGTAAATTGACAAAGCAAACATAGATTATAAAAATAAAAGAAAGTTGTTATCTATTCCTCATAACAATCTCGTTATCACCTTGTTATGGCCTGCGTTGCGTAAAGTACTTAAGATAAAATACCATGCATCCTGCATTCAATGGCCCACATTGATAAAAATAACTTCTTTACTTTCGTATCTTTTCGATTCACTTTTTGTATCCTAGAAGGCGGGAAACAAGTGTGATTCACCTGATGTTTTAAGATCCTACCTAGATCTATCAATCCATCAACATTTTCAATGACGAGTTACGCACGCATTTCCAACCATTCAATACATAAGATGAAGGAAAGGGAGTCTCTCTTCAGATCAAGATTTCCATAAAGTGTACCTTGCTCAATTGTCTCCATAAAAATCAACATACTCAATTAAATATGTACCATTGGACTGTTACATATATGCGTACCATTTTTCGATTATATCGCCGCGTAACATTAAGCAATTGTGTTCAAGTAGTGAAATTAAAAAAATACTTTAATGCATTATTAATTACAGTGAAAACATTGCTTAAAGTAGTGTTTCTCAAACTTTTACGGTCTACCGCCCTTTTCATGAACAATTGAGTAACCAACGCCCGCAGTAATTTCCCATTGATATTTGACGGACGACGAAAAAAACAACGAAGTCACCATTTCTTCTGTACTCTGTCAAAAAGTTACATTGTGGGTAATTCAAATATCGCGACACGATACAGCTGACTCTACACATAATAAAGGGAAAGTATATTTAAACTGGCTTAAATATACTTTAAACTATTTTTTTTCCTTTGTTGGCATTCGCAAGGCCCCATTTAATTGTGAATGTCATTGGACCTTCGGTTCCGAAGGTATACCGAAAATTGACATGGAAGACTTTAGACAAGCCTGCAGGGCTTCCAAGCAAGCCTTCTGCTATCTGCCTTCCAATAAAAGCCCTAGAAAGGGAAAAAATTAGACAACTTTGAAGTAGGTTATATATATTATACATTTAGACCTCGTCATATACATTCCACCGCCCATCGATTTTTGTTTAGTGTCCTCCAATCAAGCCCATTAGTGCCCTCAAATTTCAATCACGCCTTCAAATAGCCTGTGCCCATTGGGGTGCGGTACCGCCCACTTTGAGAAGCTACGGCTTAAATAATAATATTTTCTTATTTAACAGTTGTATGTGTCCAATGTAGACAATTAAAGTTAACAGCACAGTTTTAATGTGTTAATTTTTATTTTGTCCCTGTAGCTCGCATTGAGTTGGCGCTTATTGCAAGTTTTATTTACATTAATTGGTCCATAAATCTGGAGCACGATTTATGTTACGACCATATTTACCTAGTTGTGGCCAATTCTAAAACGATAAACCATTAACATTCATGAGATGGAATTTTATATGATGGTTCTGTGATGGAGATACCTATTTGTCTCGGCCAAAGACACGAAACACGAAACACTCGTGTGACTGATGGACTGTACTGCTATTGAATTCTGGTCGCAATGATTTCTTCTAAACGTTACAATAAGGAAAGCAAGCTTGTTACACTGTTTAGTTTGCCGTACAGAGATAAAGGTTACAGATCGTCGTTCCGTACCGTGGGAGACCAACCTACGCCGCGTTAACCGTGTTTGTCATTCCAGAGTCTTTTGATTCCATCAACTATTCATTGTACGATGAATTCGAGCCGCCAATTGTCTCTTTAAGTTTGACAAATTACTGCGGATGATTCTGATACAATTTTGCAGAGACTCCGAGTATTGCCTTCTACGTTGCCATTTGACCTTTACACTTTGTACGGTGTTCTTTCTGCGGAAAGTAAAGAGCGTACACCTTCTTCGAAAGGCCGGCAACGCGTCAGCAATTCCTCGGGTGTTATGTTCAAGGGTAATCACTTAACATTTAACAACGCAAAACTAATCTAAGTATATTTTGTTGCAACTGTCTGCAATGCAATGCATGGCGGCAGTACAGATCGTTGTCTCAATCGCCTCCTGCATTACAATGCATTCTGCAAGGGCACGCCCCACTTGGAAGCGTTCAATTGAAAGTTGGCGATGACGTTGGCAATATTAAACAAAATCGATACGAGATAACAACTCGATTGTTAGACTAGTGTCCGTATAAGTCCCGATGCGTGGTCAGTTCGGATACAGTTTAAAAAAAAAACAATTGTTCGTGCTCTTTCATGTCTAAATCGATGACCCATAGGTGCTGTTGTATGCGTAAAATATTCGGCGACGAACAACACACATCTATCAAGCATAAAGACTATACCTATTTATTAGGAAAATCAACAGCAAATTCTTCATAATATGTACTAGTCTTGGCTAAAACTAGCTAATCTTCACTAATAGATAAACCTATTGTTACCCTAGTTGGAAACGCTTTTAACAGTAAAACACTGTTAAAAGCGTTTCCAAGTTATAATTTTTTTATTAAATGTAATTTAATAAGTTACAGCCACTAAAAATAAATATAAAATTTTAGAACTTATAATAATTATTTATACATTTTATAAAAATAACGCTTTAATCTATATTGTTATGGGAGGAAGAGAAAGGAAAGATTTTTCTTTGTTGGTAATGGATAGATCTTGAAACTTCAGTACCGAAATGATTATTACACCGTTACAAAGTTCACCCAAAAAATAAAGTGGGTAATGCCTTTTATTATTAACACCTAATACTAGATTTCATACACACCCCGAGACACGAATTAGTGTTCGGATAAATTTCACAGTGGGCAAGCTACAAAACACAGTTTATTACTATTAAAGTGCCCGCTTACCGCAACATCGCGGTTGAGTAAAACTACGAATCATTTTGCAGTCTAATAAAATAAAAAAGGATCCGAAGAAGATATAGATGAATATAAGTTCAATTTTTAGCACTTAACACAGGCAAATAAAATGCTTACCAGATATTATGAAATCCGGAATTGCTGTGTTGCATCCCGCGGTCTGTAAAAACGTGTAAGGTACGCTGTCACGTCTTTGTACTACCAAAATCTCATCATTCCATCACATTGTGATCGAATCAAGTTTATTCATTACTGGCAATTCGCCACCGCTTCACCAGGGTAGATAGATAGACAAATCTACATAGTACTTAAAGCGAAAGAGTTTGTTGACCTCGCTAATCTCAGGCACTACCAATCGTATTTGAATAATTATTTTTGCATGTGATTGCCCAACTACTGTGGATGGATATTGGCTATTTGGCATCACACTAGGACCCTAAGAAGCTGACGACGATACGGCGGGTGAAACCGGGGGACTCGGCTAGTAAAAAAGTACAGATTAGTTTATTCGCCGATGGAACAGCTTTGTATTAATGAAATAATTGGTTCAGTACTTTTTGAGTTTTACTGAAGAATAAAACCAATCAAATCTTTTTTCTTTTTAATAGAAAGAAATAAAGAAAAAGCTTTGTTATTATTATTATGGTTGTCAACAATATCCATCCATCTCAGCTTATGATCGTCCACTGCTTGGCATAGGCCTCCCCCAATGATCACACCGTTGGGGGGAAATGTGCCATAATCGCCACGCTTGGATGCGGGTTGGCGCAGTTGGCAAGATATTTGCCTCTCACGCCGCAGGTCGTGGGTTCGATTTCCGTCCGGAACAAACATTTGTGTGCATGAACATGTCTGTATCTGTATGTAAAGACCACCGGAGGACGGGCAGCAGCGTCCTTTTCTTAGTATGGTGGAACATATCGCCAATATATACTTTAAGTTTATTATACAGCTTATTATTTTAATTATAAAAAAATCGTTGATAACGAATTTGAAAGGGGGCGTTGTTTATCATAAGTATTTACAAACGAACTAGCGCGCGAATTTAGCCAGATATTATTACAATCTGTCATAACATAGCAACATAACACGCGAGATAAAGTCCCTACGCCGGGATATCGTGTTCCTGTGCTTATCGCTTATTGTGTTCGTGTAATGTTACAAATCATCCTCCCCCCTCTCCCCGCTAAACACCTACTCGGCGCACCAAGGACGTTTTAATTACATATCATTTAATAAACATGCAAATAATATGCTATAAGAGTCCAATATAAGTAATATGAATGTTTAATAAATGGGAATATACTCATCACTTGAATACCAATACATCAATCCAACACAAAAACCTGAAGTTCATAAACAAATGGTATATCTCAACTTTTGCGCTAAACTTCGTAAATTACAAAATATTTATGATATTAGATATCCATATCATACAATTTACCATCACTTCTCACAATTACTACAAAATTACATCATTTCCGATTCAAATATAAAATGGTGCAATGTGCCGCCTTTCATATTAAGAGACGTGTGTTTGTCAAACTTTAGTTTATGGTTTGAATGCACTGTTAATCTAAACCTTCAAGTTAATCGGTGTTCCATTTAGAGAAAGAAAGTAAAACAAAAGTAAAACCCCGCTGCGACGAAATTATGATTGAGCCGGGAAATCGGGAAAGTTCGCCGATCAAACAGAAGAGTGATTTAATGTTTTTTATATGCCTTCATTCATTCGCCTGAGTGAGATATCGAAGACGTAATCTCCACATCACAATCAAATGAGATGTGGATGTTTTGTTAGCTTTTTGTACGAAAATAGGAAGAGTGGGGAAGGAAAAGAAGGAGTAGAGGTTGGGAATGGGATAGTGCCGGTTGAATCTCACTCAACAGATGAAACGCAGAAATATAAGTTCATTGGTCTTTTACGTCAGAAACAATGTTAACTGTTATTACAACTCAATGAACTACTAGAGGTCATTCAATTCATTATTTATACATCTTCAATTTCCTCTTGTTTTTCCTCCTGGCTTTGTCCTCCTGACCTATCTTCCTTCCCGTGGTTCTGAGAATAGATTTGTTTGTATTTTAGATTTAAATTACTCTCTAACAGTTGTCTACCTTTGTCCCGAATTGAAATCGTGAGCCTTTAAATTCAGACATTTGTAGGGCAATGAAAATGGTGGCAATAATGGGAAGTCCCATTAAAAACTTATTTTTTTGATTTTTTTTAGCAAAGAACATACCATTTTGAAGGTCCTAGCGCAAGTGGTTCTAGTTTTAGAACTTCATTTACTAGTTACTGTATTGGATAGTATCTACGAAATAATGTTTGATGCATACATATTGTATAAAAAGTTTCTGCGGATTGTTTTTCGCACTCAAAATATGGCTTAATATAAGCATTAATCTCAGTATGCCTAAATTGTTATGTCTGTTCAATTATATTGATAAATTTCCCTTAAAATTTCTTTCCTTCTATACATAAGCAGTAGGAAAATAAATACGAGGAAATGTGCACATCGACGTTCAATAACATTTGCCGCGGGTCCCAGCAAATGTTAACCAAATGAGCCACGCAAACATTTCAAACATTTTCTTTAAATACAAAACGTTCAAGATATTGTTAACATTGTACGTGAACAAGTGAGTTTTATTTCATAGATGGATATTGATGAATTAAAAAAAAATCTCTTTATTAGACGTCATAAACATCGTCGTAGTTTTGGATCGTAGTTTGACAACTTTTGTATACAAAACAAAGTCACGTCAACCAATTTAATGTAAGCGTATCATAGTCTCAAAGCGACCGGCAATAAATTTACCGGACAACGCGACTCTATAACTAGAGCTAATTGAGATCTAAGCTATCCAGTACAGATATAATTAAAGTATGTCTGTCTGTACACAAGTATACAGATCGGACGGCAATCTGCCGTAGTTTATTAAATAAACAGTTTATTAATTTATCAGTAACGCTTTTTTACAGCGAGTCATGCATTAGCACGATACATTTTGGCGGTAATTTGCGGTGTTTTAAAGCGCCAATAGCAAAGGAGCATACTGCGAAACATAAGGTTGTAAGGTACGCTAAAAATCAATGACATTCTGGTTTCTGGAGCTCAAAAATCCAACCTAAGTCGTCGTCTCAGCTGATATTCCTCGCTCGTGCAACTTTGACTAGATAATGGGTCCATCTTGTGGGGGGCCTACCCACGCTTCGTTGATATTTCGACCCGTCGTCATCCGCGTGCAATATGTTCGGCCCATACCAAAATACAATAAGTGTAAAAGACATGTGTTTGAGATTATGTCAGATCTAACTATATCAAAATGTGCCAAATAGGATGTTTTGGTAATGGTTGTATGTTTTGTTATAATATACGTTTCCGGCTGTATACGTTCCCACGTATTTCTCACTATTTGAATGTGTTACTATTTGAATTTAAGATTATGAAAATATATATTGCAGATTGTTCTCCGATCACGATTAAAAAATAAAAACGTATTTTGAATTCTATTCAGATTTTATAAAGAGCAAAGATTTGTTCCCAATCAACTCAAAAACTCTGACCCGAATTTAAAATTTTTTTCGCCAATAGAATGCTCTTCTGACAACGACCCAAAGTAATAGCTTAATTATGCTTTTAAACGAATTATAATCATTTAAAATTTTTGACAGACGTAAAACCGACTTCAAATGTATATAATTGTATTTATAAGTCATTTCGGAATTGACAGCCACGGATTTCTCATCATACATCCATTAAACCTAAATAGGGTTTGTCCTTAGTATACATATATGTCAATTTGCGGTACATCCACGAAACTCAGACTACAGTGACATTCAAAATTAAATGGGACCCACATACGAATGTCTTCTTTCCAACAAAAAAAAAAAAAATGAAATCGGTTCATGATCCACGCAGTTCTAATGTAAAGAGCAAAAAATGCAAGCAAATTGGGAACCTTCTTTTTTGAAGTCGTTTAATAAGCCCAATAAATATACACCATAATATTAAATCGATAGATGTTTGCTAGAAATGGAGCATTTTCTCATCTGGATCCAGGCATTGATATATTTTTTTTCATATCAATTCAATAAGGCTATTCTTTACTTCTGCTAAAATAGACGTAACACCCGTTTAAAAAAAATAGTATGTCTTGTAGCCTATAGTATTTGTTCACCCCGAGCGGATAGAATGGCGTGATGTTACGATGTCTACTTACAGTAATTGGTAGCAGTCATGCATGGGAGCTTGTTAAATGCTAATAGCCAGTCCTTTTACGGTCATTTTTAGTCTTTAAACGCCATAGTGATCTAGTTTTATTAATACGCGTGTATATGGAATATTTTTTTTATGGAATATGTTTACATGTATTAAAGGAAAGTTATTTCTTATATAAACTACTTAAAATGGGTAAATCTTTGATTAATGATTACAAAGGTTAGGGTGACTATGAAACTATGAAACGTATGCTTTTGGAATATATTGGGCAAACACATGCGTTCGGTTGACCCCTTTTAATGTTGACCACTTAAACATTTGGTGCTAATATATATATACATATATATATAAAAAAAACAGAAGAACTCAGAAGTTATAAGAGTGAATTTTACTTAAACACGTTTTTTATTTTTAACCGACTTCAAAAAAAGGCGGAGGTTCTCAATTCGCTTGTATTTTTTATGTTAATAAGGTATATCGGCGTCGACACTCATGAGCCAACTTTAAAAAAAATGTTGGTAAGGGACATTCGCAAGTGGGTCGCATTTAATTTTGAATTGTATTGAACCTGGGTTCCGAAGATATGTCGGAATTTGTCATATTGGTAGGTTTAAGACGAGCTCTGTTTGAGTTTAGTGAGAGTACTGTAGGCTATAAGTGTCTTAGAAATTAAATTACATATATAAATTTGAAGTTGGTTTTATTTGTGTTAATTTTTTTTAAATATTATTGTATTTATAATTTTAAAATAGACGTTTACGTTTGTTATTTCAAAATAAATAAACTGTATGATCTCGTACTTTTCTTAACGGCCTCCGCCAGGTTCAATATCATTTTATCTTGGTACTTTATGTCGAAGTTAGTTACATATGTATGGTGAAATTCAATGTTCATCGGTTCCCGACACTTATTCTTCAGTTGTATTAATTGCGACCACACCTTCGTATTCTATTAAGTCGTGTATTTAGGTCGCGATTATTATTTAATTGCCCGCATGTTAAGTTGACGAACGACGCATTGAGAATCGATTTAGTTTTTACTACGTGGTTTGGACACATTGAAAGGATGAATGAAAAAAGATTAATACGAGTGATTTATGTTGGGAAAGTGGGTGGCAGCGTTGGTAGGGGTACAAATTAGTATAATTTGAAGTTTATATGTATATAACAATATTTTTTTGTCACTGTGTATTATATGACTGTTTGTTTCTTACATAAATTAATATATATATATATATA
>DWLR01001174.1:0-19517 GCA_018246295.1 Papilio alexanor hazarajatica
ATATATATATATATATATAAATAAATATTATTAAAGAAAAAATAAAACAATTTTATGATTTCTTTTTTTATTCATTATTCCTTCCCTGAAGTTCCATAATATCACATTATAAAATCTCAATATTAAACTAACAATAATAGTAACAGTAATAGTTTTTAGTGGTTTCTAATTATGGCCATAAACAAATAGTATAAATATCATTAATATTTAGAAATAGAAAACAATATATGTATATATATCAAATAGGAAACAATCAACAATAACATTGGTATTGGATAAATGCACTTTCTTTATAACTATTTTTATGTCAAAATATTAACACAGACATTTTGTACTATTGACAATCTTATTCACTTACTTTTTGAGAGGAATATCACAAACTTTTCTAATTATCTATAGAAACATAAACTAATTTTCTGGCAAAGCACTAACTATAGATTAAATTAGAGACAGTGAGACACATAGCCATGTGCAAAAATGATAAATATGGACCTCTATGTCATGATCTACTCAGTCTTAAACATTAAATTGAGATTGATTTTATGCATAAGTAAAGGCATTTTTAATATCCTTAGGCAACTAAATATCAACTTTTTTTTAAATAAAGAGTTAAGGCAATAATTCAAAATATAAGAAATTTATAATTTTAGCCTCTTTAATAAAGACATCAAAAAATGGCTGTACTTGTTTATAAATAAATCTAATATAAACCTGTACTTAAATTATATCACTAGAATCACATATTGATTGAGAAGTTACATTTCTTGTTGCAAAGGTAAGTCGACAGACCCATACAAAGACTATGCTGCCACATTTCACCATTTGTAACTTACATATTTTTGCAGATGTATGAATAAACCTGTTTTGAAACAAATTCTTACCATGATTGTACCATACCATACATCGACCGTTACCATATATACTACATGCCTATAAGCATTTTCTACTAAGATTTGATCACAAATATTTTGAATGGTACTGACTAAAGGTAAATCACAGTCTTTGTTTATCAGTTCACATTGATGATTAAATCTACATACATAAACTAAATTTAGTAAGAATTAAATTAGATAAATTACATTTAGTAGGGAAAAAATCAAAAAAGAAAACTTTAAACTTATTAGTGAACATTGGCGATATCGACTCTGCAAATCGGACAATTCTTGAGCTTCGACGCGCACGGACCACAAAACGTACTGAAAATAAAGAAAAGTTCTATTAAAATTTAATCATCTTTAATTAGATATCGCCCACCTACCAACAAGTACACTGGCGTAACGTAATATCAATGAGATGAATCCCAGATAGAAAGTATGAACTTGTTTGGTAGACGCAGCATTCCGTGAGGTCGAGTGACTGCCCATTCCCGTCAAGCTCTTCGGCGCGACTACAGCTGGCTCTACGTTATAAACTTAACTAATTATCCAAAAATTTTATTGATAATACAAATTTCATTTAGAATATCCCTTGCTCTGAATATGTTACCAAGTCATTTGTGGCGCCCAATAATAATCCATTGTAATACTTAATTCTTCTCAGGAGTTAACCCCATAATGATGCCGATTTTTGAGAAACTTACTTATGGCCGCAGGGGTGGAGGGTGACCGCAGCGGTCCGATCAAAGCAGATTTCACATGCGTCGTCGCCTGTACTGAACTCCAAGTCCTGATCTTGTATCAGTCTTCCAGGTTTTATCTGCACCAAAAAATTTATATTATGAAGACTTTGAAAATTAAAACCAAATGTTCGCGAAATATATAATTACTGTACTGTACAAATAATCTAGATTCAAATAATTATTAATTTATGACAACAATTATTAAATATATAAGAAAACAATCTGAAAATGAAATTAAATATTTATTTATTATGCATAATTACCATCTTTTGCTCAGTGCTAAGTTGACCGAATTGATTTAGCGTACAGAATTCTACACCACTGGGAGGGAAGGCAAATGGTTTGTGGCCAAAGTTGAACTTAACATGTTGTAAGGGCTCCAAAGTTACAGCTGCGACGTAACTACAGTTGGTATTTAATTCCCTAAAAATAATATGTCACATCAATTAGAGAAACTGCAAAAACATACTTAGGTTAAACAATTTTTATCTAATATTCGTGAATTCAAGGATGTCTGTAGGTCTTCATCCATTCATTGTGGTAGGAACCAGAGATTTTTTTGCAAATAGTCACCTAAGTGATCACTACCCATAAGCATCTGCAACAAGCATTTACGAGTTGCAGATGTGTTGCCTACCTTTAATAAACAGAGGTGGGATAAACAGAAAAATGGACATTTCCTTCTATCCATCCCCTTCCCTGTCAAACCCTCTTTCCCTTCCCACCCGTTCCTTATTAGAAAAGGGTGGAAAGGGAAGAGGACTAAAATTAGGCCTCCGGCACCTCACTCTTCAGATGGAACACAAAATTTTTACTTCACATCTGACTTCTGTGAGGTCGTGGTCATTCACTGGTTGAGCGGGCCATTCATGCAACAGATGTTGTTGTTATGGATTCTACCACTGTTAAATCCATCCAATCTCTGGTTTCTACAACAATTTGGTAAAAGTAAAACACATTCTTCTCTCATTAAAAGTAAATGTGATCTTAATGTTTTGAAGCTATTTTTATTATTCGTAACAACGCGTCACAGTTGTTGTTTAACCAAACAAGAAAATAATAAACCAAACAAGAAAACACTCACCTGATAAAACTCAAATCAGTAAAAGACTTCATTACCCCATTCAGCGAGAAAGCAATCGTTTTTTTGCTGATATCCAAAAGACAACCTACTACATCTCCTGGTAACCAGCTACGGAAATTAATAGGATAGCGAATATTTTCGTACCATATGCATTGCTTAATTCCTGCATAGCCTACAGAAAATTTATTAGCTCCAATAATTTTTTCCTGTAAAGCATGCCAGTGAAACATTGGTCAAACAATTTTATTTTATAAATTAAATGATATGAATTAGGAATATATTAAAAAAAAAGACAACCATACCATATCAGCACCTGTGACTGCCCAGCCAATTCGCATAGGGCCCGCGGTTACCAAGGTGACTTCGTAATACCACACCCCTTGCTCCACTGAATGGGTAGCCCACAAAGTTTCATAACACATTCTGTCATATCTTACTTCTAGCCCATCGGGCGAGTATCGCACAAAATTGTATGAGCTATCCTTTATCATTACATTTATATGAGACATATTTACTAAATCACTTGACAACTGTCTGCCAGTAACTGGAACTGTAAATACAATACAATAATGTCTTTTAAATTATATAAAGCTGGATATTTTTCAATATTATCATACAATTATGACATATGTAATACATACTCAGCTGTCCCAAAAAACAATGTCAGGTTGATATATTTTTAGTTACCTGATGAAATAGCAAACATGTGATGTTAAGAAGTGAATGCAGGAAGAAAATCTAATGGGGCCATATAGGTGAGCCAGAATGTGTCTATGAAGCCATTTCTAGCAATACACAATGCCTTATTAGTCCCCAATTCAATGTATGGAAGCAAAAGCTCGGTTTAGCAGAGAAAGCAGGTTAGTAGTATTAATGCAGATAATATGCAATCCTTGAGAAACAATAACTAAATAATAAGATTAAAAATAGTGTTGTAAGGAAAAGTTGTAGTTTGAAAGACGTTGCGAATAGAATTGTTAAAGGTATGCTTCGGTTGTTGGGGCATGTTGAAAGGACGAAATAAGAGAGAGTGACAAATCAAAAAAGAGTAGATACAAATATATGTTGAATTAAAGATTGCAGTGTTGGTTACCTTGGAAATACGTAAGAAATCATTATCATTATTTTCATGACATAAACTCAAGTTTGAAATGATTTCTAACACCAACTGTTATACCTCACTTTTTTTTATTAAGAACAAAGGTTATACTAGCACACGAAAACAAAATGTTACAGCATAAAAAGTAACAATTAGCACCTACAAGTATTATCCAGCGTCCACCTGGCGCAAAACCCAATTTGTCTCCAAAAAGGGTCTTCGGAATTTACATGCTCTTCCAAACTGAGCAGGGGATTTCCTTCCTGCTCAATTTTCTGTTTGATCATGTTTAAATTTGTCTTAGTTGTGGCGAATTTCTCTAATGCGATGAGCGAATACAGCACCAGACAGCCTTCATTTCGGTTCATCTATTAAAAAGTATATATGTAAAGTTAGGTTTATTAATTTTCCCATCTACTTTCTGAATATTAAAATGATTAGGGCAGCTATAAGATTTTCTCTAATAAATTCGGTACAGGCCATAGCATTAAATTTTTAAAAACAAATATACTATTATATACTCTTTATTAAGGCAATAGATACTTACTTTTAATAAGTTTTATAAATTGTCTAGCTTTTATTACAAATATCTATTCACTAGTTATTTCAATTTATGATAAAATTATAATTCATAAAAAATAAATATCGTATTTTCTGTACTTACCAAATGTTGAAAAAGATAGTCGAGTATTTTCGGTGTGAACAATTCAGTAATCTGTACTGCACCTAGTTTTTCCGCTATACAGCCCAACACCACGCAAATATTACGCTCCACTGTGATATCAAGATTTGGTGCTGCAGCGCGCTTTGGTGACAACTGGTACCGCTCAACCAACTTAAAACAGTTTTTTTTTTAATTTTTGTCAAAAGTAATACTACACCACCACCACCTCAGCCTATGATCGTCCACTACTGGACATAGGCCTCCCCCATTGATAACATCATTGGGGGGAAATGTGCCATAATCGCCATGCTTGGCAGACGATCGCAGTATGTTCCACCGTACTAAGAAAAGGACGCTGCTGCCCGTCCTCCGGTGGTATTTACATCCAGACACAAGACAAACAGACATGTTCATGCACACAAATGTTTGTCTTGGGTGGGAATTGAACCCACGACCTGTGGCGCGACAGGCAAGTGTCTTTGCCACTGCGCCAACCGGTCAGTCCAATACTACAAAGTAATTACAATTAC
The DNA here is from genome assembly GCA_018246295.1 of Papilio alexanor hazarajatica. Classification (NCBI taxonomy): domain Eukaryota; kingdom Metazoa; phylum Arthropoda; class Insecta; order Lepidoptera; family Papilionidae; genus Papilio; species Papilio alexanor. The sequence continues at coordinate 4,996 of DWLR01001174.1, forward strand.
TCACCAAAAAGACTGTTTCTATCTTAGGAATTGCCATTTCATGAATAATAAACATTATAGAACTTGGAGAAACAGGACTTCTTGGCATCTTATTTATTATGGTTGTTGACAGTTGCAGCCATTTTACTTCAATATGTGATGCACGCCACATGGCCACAGTTATTATGGTAGCTTCAAAAAGGCTAAAATTAATAGAAAAATACACATTTTTTATAACATTATAAACAAGAAATCAAAAATAGTACATAAAGAATTAAAATCTTATTTACAAAACTACATAGTTGTCTTTTTTACAATATTTGATCCAACTCATAACAATGAATTGTTGCAAAAATGTTCTAGCAAATGTGCTAGAACATTTTTGCATCAAAATCAACATACCATTTGCTGATTTTGATGCAACTGCGTAATTTTATAGAGTTTTAAATAGTTTTTACAAAAGAAATCTCCATTAAATACAACCACTGTTTGTACTAATTGACCATTTACTGGCCATCAGTGTTCAAAATAAACAAAGATGTCTTTGTTAAGTATAACTACATAAAAATTATAGTATTAAATACTTATTTGCAATAAATTAATATTCAAATATGGAAATACAACGAGTCATCTATGCAGATGCTATGTAACACCAGAAAAAAAAAACAGTAAAACTACTTACCTCACATTAGGGAATTCCTGGTAAATACTTAGGCGCACAACCATGTTATTAAGAAGATCTTCTTCAAAATCAAAGTTGCCACTATTTATTAAGGGAAGAAGTCGCGGCAGTAGGCATATGTCAGGTTTAAGAGCCATAATTAATCTCTATGGATAAAGTCAGTTGCCACTGACACAATCTTTTTCACCTGTAAAAAATAAGATGTATTTATTATGTTATTATTTATTGTATTATTATTTATTTATTATAATTTCATTAATAGGTAGAGAAACTAGCAAGCACCATAATAAATAAAATAATTTTAAAAATGCAATGAATATTTTCACATAGAAAAGAGGTTGGTGTTCTCTCAGCAAAACATGAATATGAAAAAAAATATAGATTTGTAATGAAATACAAAGGCTGCAATGTTATAGAGTTGAGTTTAGTATAAATACAGTGGCAATTGAAGTGTGATTCATCATGAATATATATGTATACAATTTCTAAGAGGGAAGAGTAAAATTACTTAAGTAAAAATTTGTATACTGCAGAAAGGAATACATTTCAAATATGCAATAAGTACTTTGGGGATTTATCTGTCAATACTAACAATTATGATATGTTGCAGTTCAATATAATTAGTAAATGTTAAATTGCAGGATCTTATTTTTATGTAACATGCTATGTTACTTACAAACAACAAAGCTTGAGAAATATAACTTATATATACCTAGGAACCCTGTCTGGCTTCAAATTTACAAATCAATTCAGCAGTTTAAGTTTATTAAGAACAGACAATCAAATCTTTTCTCTTTGTAGTATCTAGTACAGAGATGTTTTATTTCTTATACCCTGTTAAGCAGGAATTTATGTAAATATGCTTAAATACTGTTAGAATTCTTAATAAAATAAAATCAGAGTCACCTTTCAACAAAGTTTCTTACAAAAAATATTTAATTTGGTTACCCTCCATGTGACAAAGCCACGAGACACAAACATGTGTCTCATGGCTTTGTCACGTGTGTGGTGTTTCAATACAAGCCTGAATAATTGTAAACAGTGATGACACCTTACCTTTGATGCAAAAATCTCTCATAAATTGTAAAATAATTATGGAAACTAACCTTTTCCCACAATACCTTATAAAATAAGGTGTCCAGAGTATACAATTTCATTTAATTTTATCTCACAATTTCCACATAATTACAATATATCTGATAAAATATACATTTCTAACTTTATCTATAACTTTTTATGAAACACTAGCTGTTGCCCGCGACTCCGTCCGCGTGGAATTCAATATTGATGTATCTAAATGTAAACATATACATATATCTGGGTGAAAAACGTTCCGTGGAAACCGTACATTTTTCCAGAATAAGCCTAAGTGATGTTTCATACTATAATCTATCTCTGTGCCAAATTTCGTCCAGATCTGTTCAGATGGCGTGGAGTTACGTGGTGGTGGTAGCATATTTCATTTCCTAAGGTCAAATCTATCTATCGTTTTACCAAATTTCCTCAAAATTGATTTAGTGATTTAGACGTAAAAGCGTACCAGACATATAGACAGATAGGGACTGCTGAGAAAGAAAAAGTAACTTACTTATATCTTCAGTTCTTTTTTACATTAAGTATTATCTAACTTAAATAAATAACCATTTTATTGCCAGAAAAGAAAAACACAAACACAACCTAAAAAGTGCATACCAAAAAGGAGGCAGCTATCTTGAATCACGCCCATTTTTGCCATCAACTAATTTAAAGAGCACATAAAGAAATTTAAAACAAATTTAAGTTTCAGTTTAATCGCTACCAAAATTTCACCTAAAATCATAGGATGCCCTTAATACATACGGACTCGATATTTGACTTTTCAGAGCTAAGTGACAGTTCAGATGTAGCATTATTATACAGTTGATTAAATAAGTAATCAAATTTTACTTAAATCGCCATATACTTTTAGTGAGATGGGATTTTTTAACCCAATATATGACTTCTTAAAAGATTAAGATTATCAATATATCCAAGGATACTTTATTATTTTTGAGGAGTAAAAAAGAACACATTTTGAAAATCCTGGTAACAGGTGTGAATATTAATTTTTAAATTTACCAAATCCTATTTTTTATTATTTTATGACATCTAGCGACCTAATGAAGCAACATTGTAAAAATTTAAAAAGTTAATTTTTTGACCCACTTTCTAATAACACGCAACAACTGAAGTGTCGAGCATAAGTAGAACCATGATCAGCCCATATGACAATATAGATCGAAGGTCAAGTTACATTGGCAATCTTAAAATGTCTATTTTTAACTTTGTAGTATCTTTGAGCCATTGTCATTTTATAGAATATCATATAAGTAAACTAAAGCCCAATCCCCAATCCAAATTCAAACCTTGTTTTAAATAATTATAAAATAATTTCATTAAAGTATGCCATATGCATATCATTTATTTCATTCACTTCATTGGTAACTTTATTAAAATAATATAATGGTCGACTACTTTAGTAAGTGATGTTTGTTTGTTTATATAGTTAAGAGCTTGGTTTGGAACATACTACAGTGAAGTATATGATTTTACAGCACACTATATTACATACAAGGATAGTCTCTCATTGGCAGTACTTTAATGTAACACTCTAAGATTCAAAGTTGAACATTTGCCTGCTGTTGAGTCTAAAGTTTGGTACTCTAAATTTAAATCTGCATGAAGTCGTTCACACTCTTAATATTACATATTATAATCATGCATGGGTGTTATCGAGACTGCACAAGCCATAGCTGTAAGGAAGGTTAAAGGCGAAAGCATCCGCATTTTAACTGACAGCATGGCAGTACTACAGGCACTTAAGATTCACACATTCAAATTAAGCCTTATACACAAATGTCACCCATGGCTTAAGGAAATAGGTCCTTTCAACAACATCTACAATGGATTAAAGGCCAGTGGTTCAAGAGGTAACAATGCAGCAGATGAGTTGGCCCACAGAGATTCCAGCAGCCGAGTAATTGCCTCTGAATCTATCGTCCCCTTACCACCTGATTACTCAAGGTCACAGGTAATAGGAAGAAGCTATGCCCTCCATTGCGTCGCCTGAGTCAACATTCAGGGGTCCAGACAAGCAAAGGAAGCTTTGTCATCAATTGACAGGAGGGTCACGTGCAAGCTTATCAAGCTGAGCAAACCACAGCTTCGGATGGTTATAGCGGCTCTCACAGGTCACGGCTACTTTAACAAACCCTTGTTTAATATAGACGGACAGTCCTCTAAGCAGAGCGTGCATGGGGGAGGAAGAGACAGCATCTCACGTTATGCTACACTGCCCAGCAGTGTCTGCGTATCTCAGCTCGCCGGGATCGCTACCGGAGATCACCGGCAACATTAAATGGTTGTTGGGGTTCATTGGTGAGCTGGGCTGGCTGGAGTGATCCATCTCCTGCCCACGCGCAAAATACGCGTTGGTCGTGGAGTTGCGGAAAAACGAGCCCCATACTACTATTACTATTAAAAATTATTAAAATAAATCACAACAAATACTACATAGTCCTTCACATTTTTAATTAATCTTAAGAAATATTCTGTTTCTCTTTTTCTATTTTACAAAATTTCTACTGCAATTAAAAACTGAATAATTGTCAAACTACTGTTCAAAACACAAGTGTTTCAAACAAACACAAGACAAGTCTTGTGTTTGTTTCATAAAATATACACAATGAAACACACAAGTATTTAATTCATTCCTGGAAATAGATGTAGACAAGTCTTAAGGTAATATGGCAAAACATGTGGTTAGGTATGTTAGTCATACTGATATACTATGACACACTACTATATCGTAACTGCCGAAAACTGCTATAATGAAATTCCAATTTATGAATCCTACAACACAATATCGCCAAATATCATGTATTATTTTCGTTTTTGTTTATATTACCTTCGTTTTTGAGTCATATTCTACACGTGGTAATGGTAACCAACAAACATATTATTATCAACAAAAGTATTATTTGTAATTATAAACACCTATTTGGAAAAGATATTAATGTTACATATACGCTTACAGAATATAAAAAACACAGATTTTAATCAATTGACAATAAATTTACAGTGATAATTAAACTTTTTTACCTTCTTTTATGCACCAGGAAACGCAAATAGCTGCTAATGAAAATGATGCAGTGCAAGTGCAACTTTTTTTTTTTTTTTAATTTTATGGCGTTGTACCGAGACTTTTATGGTGCAACTGCATGCAAACCAAAGAGAATATAAACATAAGAATTGGGGCAATGTCAAATGAGCGATGTGTGTCTAGTGCTTGTCTTGAATAAATTGTTAGTATTTAGTGTTACACCTATACCATAAATTGATTCCATTTTTTTGTTTTACTTTTTTGAAACTTTAATTTTTTTTTTTGGTTTTGGCTTTCAACATTGGTGTATTTAGCCACTGACAAGTTAATAACTCGGGAACCAAATCGCGCCAAAATGTAGGAATAAATGAGCGGAAATTTGGAAGAATGATCAGAAAGCAAGAGAAATCATAGCATACATGCATTATAGAATTATTTATAAATTTTGATAATAACTTTTTTAGAGTAATACAGTAGACATGTAACATGTGGGGAATGGTACATTGAGGAAAATTAGACCACTCAAAAAACATCCGTCATATAGAGGGCACGTAAATAATATATGGTTCAAATCTCCCACGCCAGTACCACAAGAACAGACTTCACTGTCTATAATTTTTAAAGTCTCATCCTAATAATTGCACTACTATACAATTTATTTAATTTTAATTTTATAATTATATTTTATTTTTCATTAATTATATTTATAATTAATGAAAAATTATGGCTTATGACTAATATTGGATACTAATACAATCATATTTGCCTTTTGTCTTTTGACTTTCTGGCCAAAGTTTATTCCAATCTTCATAAAGGCTTCTCTTAGGTATATTAGCTACTTCATGGCAAAAATTGGTGTAATATAATTCGCCGCCTTTTTAAGCAAGAAGATCCACTTTTTCGTTTCTTTAATAATTAAATGACTAGAAATTTAATAATAGGTAATGTAATATTGATGTCTGTATTGAGTTTAAATAGCGACTTTGCATTTGGACGACTTTTGTTAAGGTGTTTAACTACTTCTGGAGGTTGGATTAGAGCACTGAAGTTGCTATCGAAAAGTGGAAATAATTTGGACCTATGTGTGGAGACATTGATTAAAAGATACTTTTGAAAACTTACCACTAAACATAAGCTAGATTTATGGGACCAATATTTTGAATTTGAATCTTTTCATTAAGTAACTGAATTTTATTTATGAGTGGATGATGCGAAAATTTTAAACATCGAACGAATAATTTATCTGAAAGATACTGAAGTCTTAAGTTTAAAGGTGGATCTGAAAATTTTATTTGAAGGGCATTTATTGGACTTGATGTCATTGCGTCAGTAACAATGCTGAGTGCTGTAGATTAAAGGCATTCTAACTTTTTAAAACCTGATTTGAAAACGGGACACAGAAGAAATGTGGCATATTCTATTACACTTCTGACTAATGCATTATATAGTAATTTAAAATTGTAAGGTTGGGACCCTTCCTGTCAAACTAAAACATTCAAAAGTTTCTCACATTTCATTATCAAAAATTCACAGTGTACTAATTCTGTTAACTTTACATCTAATATGACTTAAGAATTTAACTTGAGTTATTATAGGAATAGGTACCATCAAAATTTACACAAATATTAGGAGGAATTCGCTTGCGAGAAAACAAAACTGCATAGATTTTGGGGAGAGATATTTCAAATCCTTTTTTATCTAGCCAAATTTTAAGCGAATCCAGTGCTATATTTAAATGAGAAGCTGCATCTTTAGCTGTAGTGCTTGTGACATATATCAGCAGGTTATCAGCTTACTGAAGCACTTTGACTGTCCTACCAAGGGCTGTTTCCAGATCTGCAGTATATATGTTATAATAAAGTGGGCTGACAAGTACAGATCCTTGAGGTAATCCTCTCCAGGGTGTTCTTTGCCTTTTGTTAAAGTCTACTTCATTTAGATTTAATATAATTTTCCTCTCAGAAAATAAATAAACTATGAAATTGTATTATAATTTAGGAATTTTTAACTGTAGCATTTTCCTGTAAAGTATAGGAATAATGACTTTATTATATGCGGATGGTATATCTAGAAAAGCTGCTGTTATATCTTTATTATCTGAAAATGCTAGCTGAATATGTGTAATAAAAATTGATAAGATATCTAACGTGCCTTTTCCTTTTTGAAAACCATACTGATTAGTAACACTGGGGACTTAGAATCTAGTTCAAAATAGATATTTTTACCTAAATTATGAGCTAAATTTTTTCAAGGACAGGATAAAATATTATTAATTATTTTATTAGGCTACATAAAATAAAATGATGCATCTGGTGAAGGTTTACCAGGTTTCAATATTTTTAAGATTAGCTGGGTTTCCCATTGTATGGGAATATTTCCAGAAATTACAATAGAGTTAAAAAGTTTTCAATAATATTTCACGGTCATATCTTGATTTGACCTGATTGAAGTCAGAAATTGACCAGAAGAAGGGAATGGAATACTATCTTGTTCAGGTGAAGAGTCCCTAAGTCTAGACAGTACAGTCTTCGATTCCAAAGGAGTAAATGGTTCATTAAAATTTGTATGCATGTTGTTATAATTATCAGTGCAGTTAGATAAATTAATTTGCTCTGGTACATAAAGTGAATGAGGTGATTGAGGAACTGCTCTTCTAAAGAAGGGAAAATATATTTAGGTTTATCGCAGATTTAAATTGTTTTAAATTATTCCATACTATAGAACTTTTAGTATTAGGGTCTATGGACAGGCAGAATTTTTCCCATCCATCTAATTTCTTAGTTCTTTTAGATTTAAATTATTTTCATTGTTCATTGAGTTTTAAAAAAAATATATTTTGTCTTATTTTTATAGCAATACTGCAATCATTATCCCACCATGGTGGTGACTGTATTCGTTTTAAATTATTCTGTTTAAAAGAAAATACCTGATCTGCTGCTTCTGTTAATGCTTCTTGACAGAAGACTTGACTCCGCTGTGCGCTGGTCACATTGAGGCAACCTGTTCATTACCAGGTTCTATATCTGTCAATAAGGCTATTTTTTGTTCAGCTAGATATTTAAAACATTCACAATTACCATAATAATAGTTCTGTGTTTTGTCAGGTATAGGAAGTATGGTATAGGATGATGAAATTAATATAGGAAAATGATCACTTCCGTATGTTAAAGGTAAGACTTCTCAAGATAACTTAAGTGCTAGATCTGGAGTGCAAATAGAAAGATCTATTGCACTAATATTTTGTTCAGGTTTCGTCCGTCTTGTTAGAATTCCAGTACTCAAAATACAAAGATTATGTTTATCAGTTATATCTAAAAGGATTTCTCCAGAATTTTTATTTAGAGAACAACCCCAAGATGGATGATGGGAATTTAAGTCGCCTAAAATTATAAATGATCTTAGAATGTTATCTATAATATCAATACTAGACATAATATCTGAAGTAGAATAAGTTGTATATATGAAAATATAGCATATATTATTGGAAATGATAGCTGTCGTAAAAAATCATTTGAATGAGTTTGGAGAGAAAACGAAAAATCTCATATGTTAATATGAGAGAGGTGTCTTAATGATAATTGCAGTCCTTTTACAACTATTAGATTGATCATCTTTAATACAAGTATAGCCAACAATCCCAAAAAAGAATTTGGCTTGAGCCACGTTTCTGATAAAGTTGTAATATATGGATCATATTTATTTATAAGATATATCCAATCTCTTTTTTTACTGCTTACACTTCTACAGTTTCAGCTATTGTTCGATAAAGTAGGTGAATTTTTGTCGGACAGTATATATTAACATATTAATTAAATCTGAAATTGACAGTATTTTTTCCTCTTTTAAGGTGAATGCATAACCATTTGCGTTTTGAATATGAGAATCTTTTATGATAGCACCATAGGCAGCTTTATCATATTCTTTTTTACTGGATTTTGTAATATGTTACATGGTTTAGAAATAAATGTTTTCTTATAAGAGTTTTGAGTATGACGAGCAGGAGAACTTTGTATGCCTATATTATTATGGAAAGTGGGAGAGGATGTAGGAATGAGATTTGAAGTTAATACATCAGCATATGATTTTAGCTGGGCGGGTGTAGTTTAGATGCTTTTACATATGAAATGCAGTTTTGGGCCATTGATAATTTAATTTTTGTCTTAAAAACTATGGACAAGATTTACTTGTGGCCAAATGACTCTCTTTGCATAGGCAATATAATATATGCTCTTCTTCTACACTACATGACTCTGCACTATGATTTTGCCACTGGCTCTGTTTATCTGTAGAAATGTGGCTTTGACATACACTGTACTTTGGTGTGACCGAAGCGACAGCAGTTGAAGCACTGTATAGTTGGAAAAATAAGTAAGTCTACAGGCAGAGAGTTGTAACACATAAATATTCTTTTAGGTAAAACCTGACCATCAAATGTAATAACTACAGACTGTGATGGCTTCCCTACATCCATATTTCTGCTCTGCTGCAATTTTGATCGTAATCTCTGCTGTTAATTTTTTTTTCTAATATGTCACGTAATTAGCCTGTGGCTTGATCAAAAATCACGTTTAAAAATTTTTCATATATTCTAAACAATTTGTTAAAACGATATACTGACTATTATAATTAACATTTAATGTTCTAGCTAACGTATTTATTTGGCTAAAGATTATTACTGAATTCGAAATCATGGCACTGTAAATAACATTTTTTTTAAACAATAATCATAATGAGGCACCCGTAAAAGATAAATATATTTACCATATCGGACTTTTCTGTAGACCTATAAAAGAGAAAAATTTGTTTTATAATATGTAATGATGTGAAATGACATATGTTCGCATAATAGAAATGTCAATCTCTTCATAATTTTTAGGGCCTTCTAAGATTGTAGATGACATTTTGGCAGGTGGGCCGATTCAGCGGGCCCACTTGCGGGCACGCAGAAGAGGGCGGCGCTCGCCTTTAAGGCGAGCGTCATTGAGGGAGGCAAGCCTAAGCTCAGTACCGTCCTTGTCAGGACAGGGAAAGGCGAGGGTGAGCCTCATCGGGCGGCGGGCACAAGCCCAGGCCGGGGTGGCGCAACCCACTAGGTGGGTTGCGGTCGCCGGACGGGATGTGGGTGAGCACGACCTCACTACCCCTCTGCTTGCAGAGGGACATGATGGCGCGCAATCTTACGTCCTGCGCGTAATCCCAGTGGCTCGCCACCGCTGAGACCGCGGGCCCCTGTCTTTATTAAGACAGGGACTAAGGTCATTGGCCCTCTACTCAAGACTACACCAGTGGGGGAGGGCGGGGAATCTCGAACCTGCATTGCATGGTGTCATCTTAGAGGAGCGCCGCAATTTTATTGGGGCGCAGCGCGGGGCCCCATCCCGGGGCGACCAGTGGGCGTCGCGGTGTAACGTACTAGTCATGCGCCCGTGGCGTCCACAATGGTCCTGAGGGAACGTGTGGTTTTTAGTGGATATGCCCACCTCCTTAAGAATTACGGGTCAGAGTTGATATTACAAATGCGAAACTAACTACGCCTGTTACGCTTTTGCGTTTAAACCACTAAAGCTGTTTTTGAGGAAATTTGGTACAAAGATTGATTTGACCTTGGGAAAGGATACATGCTACATTATACTGTGAAAAAAGGGGGTTGAAATAAGGATTGAAAGTTTGTATGGAAATTCGTCATTATAATAAATTGAAAATAAAAACCTTTAAACTTTGGTTTTAAGCACTTCATAAGAAATAAATAAATGTTTGTTCAAGCGTTTTTAAAATTTTTAAAAGTAACTCCACAACGCCTACATTATATATACCCATGTGGGGGGTAAATGGGTGCCTTCACCCAAGAAACCTTAAATCTGTTCTTTACTTTCCTTAATATTTCCTCTAATTTTTCCAACGACGGGGCTCGATACCTGCGCGGCTGGTCAATTTTATCACCGGTCCCGTTATGCAGTCGCAGTCGTCTGCAGTCCTAGATGAGCGGGTGGCGGCGTTCTCTCATATGTATATGTCTTAATTACATTTTCCTAAGAAAAATGTTTAAGCTGTTTTTTGACTGAAATTTATCAATCGCACGTTGAAAATCAATGCTCTTAGGGTATGGTAGATTTTTTTTATTCCCTTCAGTGTGGATTAAAAGAAACATGGTAGGCAAGATAAATATTACTTTATTGATGAATTAACAACCTCACTTGAAGTTTTTAATAACAAACAATTACGACAAGTCTGTCATATACCAAACTTAAGCCTGTGACACTCTAACTCAAACACTGCCTAGCTCGTTACGTTTGACCCGACGCCATTTTTAAAGTAATTATTACATTGGTTAACATTTATGATTGTTTGCTGTTTAACAATAGTACTGAGTATTGTGATACAATTATGTGGAAATAGCACTTAGTAAATATATTACAATTATTATGCAGAACCTCATCGTAATTTTAAATAAGTACAACATCCTGGTAAAAGCAAGAAAAAAGTGATTGCAAGAAACATATACAAACAGATTAAGGATATTGAGTAGAACAGAAGTTTTAAGATAAGTTTTAGGTTTAGATTTATATGTTGTTCTTTTCACTTCCAGTATGCATATGGCCAGTTTAGTATCGTTACACAATCGATGAATAAGTATAAAAAAGATAAAAGTATCTTTCGGCAGATGATCTAACACTTAGCATTCAACTGTAACCTTAATAACTATGACGTCGTTTGAAAATACAGTATGTATGCTGATAAATTGCCGAAGCTTAGGCAGCGCGTATAAAATAAAGTAATTTCAAAACCTCTACGTACAAAATAAATATAATTTCATCCTTGACTTGTCCGAGTTTTGTAATCGAAACGAAGCAAATGGTAGACTTGTATGCGACAGAGAAACTGAAAATAAGCTGTACAACATACGACGGATAAAAAACCGCGCGGTCATAAGTTGAATCATAGCTAAAATCGTGTAAAAGGGCACAATGCAGATTCAGTACACTTTCAATTGATTCTTGTCGTCAAAGCCCGCGGAGTGACCTGCGTTTCGGACGATGAACGAGTTACCATCAAAATGCATGCGCCGTTCGCCGCGACTGTAATAAACAAATCAATTAAAAAACATGCAACTTATACAGAGATGTATTAACATCTAATTATTCCTAACATCAAATAATTTTATTTGAGATGAATGTCATTTAAGTCAAATACAAAAAGCCAAATACCTATTTCTATTTTGCATTTGAAATAATTTTATTCATTTTTTGTAGGAAACTGTTCTTTGCTGCGTACGAATGTGTAGGTGTACTTCCGGCGTAAATGTCGCGAGTCGAAATTAAACTGTTTCTGTGACAAAAACAAATACATTTCACATGTATTTGTTATTGACAGTCTATTTCGGTAAAGGTTAGTCGACTTGGGTGCTTGTGAGGGTTGATAGAACATTAAAGATAAAAATTTTGAAGAAATATTAGTAAAAAGCATTTGTATTTTAAAACACATACTCTGCATTTTGTATTTAGAAGTTAAAATTAATTTTTCAAATGTATTTAACATTTCAAAAATTATTTTTAACTTCTTTGAACTTAAACACATTACATATTACGATAGGTAAACGTCACACAGTCACCTCCCTGCCCTTTTCTCAGCTACTTAAGGTTGGCACATTATTTACTACTTCTCCGTAACCCTTCATCAGCCGTCATATCTTAATTCACGTCCTTCTTATACATATCTTTCACACAATCCATACATATTTTCTTCGGTCTTCTTTAACCCTTGTAACCATCCACTTTCATACTCATTGTCTTCTTCGTTATATGCGATTCATCCGTCCGCATCACATACCCAATTGACGCTATCCTTTTCTTCCTCAAATTCTATCACTAGTGCAACTTTCATACTTTTAATATGCTCATACCTACCTAATAGCCTTTCATAATTTTATTAATTCTTGTCACACCCAACACATCCATCTTAAGTCACCTGTCGCCATTCCATTCAATATGCGAATAAAAAATATTCGGTTTTTCACGTCTCGGTCAGTACCACCTTTACAATATACAAGTGAATCTAAGTCGGTCGGTGAATTGACTTAAAATCGGAGCAAGATAGTAGTGGCACACCATTTAAGTCGATTGGAGAAAGGCTAATATGACTCGCAAAAGTCACAGATGAAATATTTAGTGTTGGTCCTGATGATCTTAAGACCAGCCTTCTCCAATTTATTTCGCTATTCTACCTGCTCTGCAGCTGCACTCTACGTTCATCTCCCCCGACAAGTACGATGTCGACGGCAAATACATAGACCAGTGTGCTGTCCTCCTGTATCTCTGATGTCAGTGCATCCATTACCAGGAAGAAGAGATACGGACTTAATTCTGACCCTTGGTGTAGTCACACATATTTAAAGTGAATGTTAATGAATCAATAGTATTTAAAGAGATACCAGACTGCACTGTTGTCAAGAAGAGGTGTTGAGATACATGTTCGAAAAAATATAAAAATTCAGCAGAAAACATTGATGAATATGTTTTAGAATAAATTACAAGCAAAGAAATTTTAATTACAAGCAAGTAAATGTAGATTAATATCAACAACTTACCGTACAAATAAATGCTGAGTCTGGCCAAGGGACGCCGTGCAATGCACGAACGGGCTAGTGATAGATGCAGATCCGTTGCTTGGACTGGTACGTAGCTGATACTTGTGACTGCAGCGATGTATACTAATGCAAATACATATAAGTATTTATTAATACTATGTACGGCTCACAGGTAGTACATATTTCTTAAAATTCGATGGAATAGTAGTGTCTCGATTCGCCATCACAAGTTAATCGCATAGCATATCGTATTTTACGTCAACCGAGTAAACTAAATTCGTAATATTTTTCATTTCCTAATATGGTACAATCGAGTTCCTTAGCGGTATTCCACTTTAAGAGACAATTGTTTGAACGTTTCGTACGCCTGGAGACGTTGACGGAGAAACAATAATCAATAAGATGCCACTTTTAAATGTGTTTGGACGAAAAAAAGTCGGTCAATGCAGTAGCAAAAGAGTATTTGCAAATAATTATTTCATCTGAATGGCAGAGATCGTTAAACTTACCGAGCGGAAAACAAAGACAGCGGTGATAACAATAGTCAGGGATACAGTACAGGTACTCCATAAATTTTACTTTATTTTGTCAAAACATCGATAGCACCCTAATTAGTTATTTGTAAGGCGGAGTTTAGTTTGTAGCAAGGAACAAGGCAATTTTTCTGTAAGTGGAATACCGCGAAGTAACTCGACTGTACATACCACATCCTTTATGTAACTATGTTTCATAAATAAGGCGCAATAATATAATTGTATTACTAAGAAATAAGTGTTGTTACACACCCGAAGAAGTAGACAGGAGTATTGGCACGATCCTAGCACACCTCTCTCGCTTCTTCTACATCTATACATCAACGAAGATGATTTTTCCCAAAAGCAAAAGCTCTAAAGTCCGATCCACACTTTTGAGTTTATTTAACTTATTCAAGTCTGGACGCAAAATTCACCAAGTTGATGTCGCAAAAAGACGCAACTTTTGCACATGACGCGCAATGGACTGTCGAGTTATTTCGCGCACTGTTCCAAACGACAACAATAATAAAAATAAATTTCCCGACGCTCTTGAGTTTCTTACATGTCCACCACCACCTCAGCCTATGATCGTCCACTGCTGGACTTAGGCCTCCCCCATTGATCGCATCATTGGGGGGAAAT
>DWLR01001175.1:0-19510 GCA_018246295.1 Papilio alexanor hazarajatica
ATATATATATATATATTATAATTAAGTATATATATCCTACGTTATGTTTGTTTATTATGTAAATAAAATTGAGATATTAAATTTTCTTGGATTATTTAAGATCCTCCAAATATTTTAACTCGTGCTGGAATGTTAAAAATGACTTCATTGATTCACTTTCCATAAATAGATACTATCCAAGTTGTGTCCGACTTAGTTTCAATGTTAAACTGTTAATCGTATTATGTGCGCGATGCAGCAGCGCTGGCGGGCGGCGTCCGGAACGTTTTATTGCTCTGGTCATCGGCCATTTCAATACATAATTTATGCCCGATCGATAAACTTTATTTAATGTTAACAGTTACAACTTTTATTCGTGTCTAAGCGATTTCGCTTACGCATTTATGTGACTGTCAACTTTATAAGACCTATAGACTTTACAGAGGTAACGATTTTCATTCAATTCAAAAGTTGTGTTTTTCAAGAACTTATGTGAGATGAACGTATGTTTTTTAGGTAAGATCAATTTTCGAAGATTGCTATCAGTCCACTCGGGTTGGGTTAACGAGCATTTTTCAAAGATTAATTTGTGTTCTAAAAAAATATAAAGCAACATGCAACTTCAGTCATGTTTCTATCTTTATTATTTACCAGTCTCTAAAACCTAGACTTCGCGCATGACCGCCTATGGATCACATTTGCCAACAATTTCTTACTCAATATATATTTTACAAATATGCTAAGATTACCCTTTCATTATAAGTAAACAATTAAATTTCAGATTTTAGTATCAATAGTAATTCATATGCAGCGGTGAAAATCAATCTAAAAAAGCACCGGTTGGAAAGTGTGATCCTAACGGTCGTAGTGTTTGCTTTGAACAATCGCCGGCCGCCCAAATACATATTAATATCATCCCAATTATGAATCTTATGCAGTTATACCAACACTCATTATTGTAATTTAATCTTATCGTCTGTTAATTAGTGCCGTTTCTGCTGCTACAATAGAAAAAAGAAAATTAATTCAACATAATATACGGTTACAGTTAAAGACATAGCGTACACCAGAGATACCCAAACTTTGGGTCGAATATTTAGTGAGCCCTATAATGTAGAATCCACACTGAGATATAGTTAAGTTGTCAAATAAATTTTAAAGTTTTGTTTCCTAACAGAACATTCCTTCATTCAGATTCTTAGGGACTTTGAGCATTACCAATATTTATCCCCCATTTTTCTAAGACAGTTAAGAGGTGGGTGTTCCCATGATTGGAAATTTTTGTTAGGTGGGTCGGATCGTAGTCTACTTTGGGAACCACTGGTGTAGACTCATACATTATTTTTAAAAAGTGATTTAAAGATTTGATGTACGAATAAAACTAGCAAATCATTCCTCTATGCAGTATAAGTATAAAGATTAAAATGAAAATAAAATTGCAATTTTTATTTTTAATCTTGCGCAATTTGATCACTTAATAATTAAACAATGTTTTTGTTGTTATGATGTTAATTGATGATCACATGTCCAGATCACAGACCATTAATCTTACATTACGTATATACAGCTAAGAATAGTGTGTGCTCTCATACCCGAGTGATGACAATACCGCGTACTTCATGTCTCAATCGTAATCGTGACCGCTTACAGTTCGCATAAGGACACCTCGACGCCTTCGACTCGCACCTTTCAAGAACTCACATAGCGTGTATGCTAATATCGTATTTGCAATTAAAATCGACACCCACCAGGGGACGCTATTGTCCCACGTACTGAAAATCGAGCCGACAAATATTTTAATATCACTCACGACTGATTTGTGAAAGAATTTTTTTAATCATACTTTAATTCATTTAAAGAATTTGTATCCGATGATCAGACACACCTGTCAAATCAAAATAAAAATGCTATTAAAAAAAGTAGCGATCCATTATCATGAATATTCAGATCTCGCTTTTATCTTCAGCGATATAATATCGATATAACATCAAGTCTAGTTTGATTAGTGAAAGGCCGATAAAATTTATTTCCGGAACGGTATCGAATCGCCCGTCGAATTCCGAATGAATCAAAATTGAATAGTATGATTATGAAAACACTCCGCCGGCAAACTTTTCCTCCGCGACTGATACTAATTGAACGAATTTTCAAAGTAAAAGTTGAACAAGCGGCAATCTTTCCGACATGGAAAGTTAGAGAGGATTTCAGAGGCCCGAGCGCCGAACATCACTAGAAGAATGTAATAAGGCGCAGGTGGTGCGACTTCTTTATTGGATTTCGCACGTTCCAAGTCGACGTGTTTGATGGCCAGAGGATTCTTCCCGAACTCTTTCGACGGCTATTTATTCACGTTGAGAACGATCCAAAATCAGAAACCTTATCTACGGGGAAATATAAACTTTCTCGTTTTGACACATTGCAAGATAGTACAAAGGTAGTTAGTACTAACAACACTTCGAAGTATTTTAATACACTTTTTAATAAAACAAAGAATAAGTAACGTCTTAAATTTTCATACTTTTAGGGGGGGGGGGGGAGGACAATTTCGTAGATTTGTTTTAAGTATAATTATTTTCTTAGCCTAAACTGCAGTACTGTAAGAATACGTTACACTCTATCAAAATGTTATTACGTAGTAGAAATTTGACACGTCATGATGTAGGAACGTAATGTCGCCTTTAACACGTAATAAAAAATGACCTGTAATATCAAGTCTGACATTAAAGGCTATAAGTCACCAATAACCAATTCCAGACGTTCGTTAATAAGAAGGACAAACGATTTCACAAACGCGACGGTGTTAAAAAACGCACCGCTTCAGTGTCACGAGGTCAGACCGAAAAATGTTTCTTAGTGACACGGCGAGACACGGCTGAAAGGAAAAGTATAGGCCGCGGCCGGCGGCGTATCGCGCGCAATATCGCGCGTGCAGCGCTCGCGTGTCATTGACACATGCAAATCCGAACGACGTTTCGGCGCACGGTCATCGAACTCTCCATTCAATGTCTGTCGAAAGTTGTCCGCGTACGCCCGTAGGCCGTAACCTACGCGGAGGCCGCGTATTAGCACGTGAATCTCGTTTTTACAATCGCCCACAGTCCACGACAACTTACCTTGCGACTTTACACGCTTGTATTTGTGTGCGTCGTTAGTTTCTATGTGGCATTGTTTAATAATAAAGGAAATGAACACTTAATCCTTTAACATAAGGATGATTGTTCTGTTATTATATCGCTGAGAAAAGACGCGACTGTAGCACGAGGTGCGTCTGGTCATTGTATTATTAGCATTCCGAATTTCGTCAAGCATCCGATGCTAGCTAGACGTTATTCGCAAATACAAACGGACAGTATGCAAATGTCTCCTGTCTGCCAATATGGTACGCACAGATATAACAGATTGTAGTTTTAGAATAAGGCCTTCCTTCTATTATAATATTCCTATTTTCCTTATCCATTCCTCCCCTCCGTCTTTCGTAGGTAAAGGCTGGCAATACATCCAGTATTCTTCTTATTAATCGTAGTGATAATCACGTGATAATCATAGTAATATCAGTTGAGCCGCTTGCTTGCTTGTTGAGTGCGTTTAAAAATTTATTTTTTTATAATTTAAATAAATTCATGATGAATTTAAAACAGTTTATATTTTTACATGTACTATAAAGTGTGTAAAATACTTCACATAAGTGAGGCGAAAACACCTACCGTTCCAAGGTTGAATGTAAATACATATTTTACAGCTTTTGAAATTACGTATGCATCTATCGTAGATATTGAAATTACACTAATTTTACGGATTTTACTGCGTTTCATTAATATTTTAATTCCCGACATTTCAAGCACTTTACAGTACTTATGGTGACGGCGGGGACTGAGGTGTTTGTCGTCTCTATAAAACTCGATAAAATCCAATTTGATGCATTTTATCGAGTTTAATTTCATTGTCTAATATTCGCGTAAATATCTGAAATGATTATCTATCACACACATATGTTTACGTGGGCCTCTCCTAATTATCGCCATTTCTAACGCTCCCTTGCATTTGGAATTTAGCGGCTTTCGGTAATTTTAACGGTGCATCAAGACGCCGTTGCCAAATATTGCCATTACGGTCAACTGTTTAAGTTGATTAAAACTACAAATTCTGTATTTTTTTAAATTATCCAATCGGGGTAAATAGCGAATAGCAACACTACTTGTGTTACAATGAGCTTTAAAATCTCAAATCTAAAAGGAAGTGAGCCCATCCCCATTCATTATTAACTCAACAGGTCCGAAAAGATACATTAAATTAGTAATTAATTTAAAAAATTAATAAGCCCGAGTGACTCTACCTACCCCTGTCATATTTCGGGGAAGATTACGACTCGAATGAAACCCTACTCTTCAAAATCGGTCAAGCCGTTTAGGCTACACAGGCCGCAATGGAACGGACATACATACCCGCGAAGAAAGTTACCCTCCTGTGAGTAGGGCAAAAATTTAGAAATGTTTTAATTAAGCTTCATATCGATTGTATGACCACCGTTCGCGACAGACAGATACAATAACCGATGAGCATTTAGGTATATACGAGTATTTGTGTTACAATATTAAATAGTACAATGAACTAGGATGTTATGGACATTATAAGAGGCGCAGTTCCTTGTTGTTAATAGCGCGAGCGAGAGAGAGATGGTAATTTTTCGCAGCCGGATGCCGCGTTACTTTCAAGTGAGCGGAATGCGGACAGTGACCAGCGACCAGCCTCCGCCGTGGCCGCACCCGTCTGCACACTGTACTCGCCATTTACTCCGTAAATGCTACTTCTAGACGTTTTGTAAACATTTAAAGAAACACAAAAAAAAAACTTTGTCGAGATTATTACGATGTGTGATCGATAGATACTCCGCGGAGTTAATAACTGGTCAGTTAGTAGGTTTGATAATTTTATGTCAGGTTAAGCTGAATAAAATAAATTCGTTTACACGCCTAGCCAGGCAAGTAGGCTATGATTAGCTACTCTTATCAGTCCATCTCTGTTTCTGTTCGTACATAATTTTTATTTTAAGCATCTGCGAAAAAACTTACAAGAAATTCGATTCTATATTAATTTTTTTCGGTTAGCGATTAATACGAAATCATAATGGTTTATTGTTTCTCGAAAATACCGCTGTATTCGTGTAACATCCTATCATTATGAGTAATTTAAAACGTAAGCCTTCATTTAATTTTTAATTCTTGCGCACACGTTCTTATTAAATTTCTTTTTTTTATATTACTGGATGCCAATACGAGTACGGTTACCCGATAGTAACTAATTCAACAATTGAAAACATTAATATCATATGCATTAAACATTCATGCACAATTTTATACACCGACCATGAGTTTATTATAAATCTAACTACATTAGTACAATACTTTTTGACTGACGCCGAGTCGTGTTGTAAGAAGGAATGGTAGGTATCATGTTTTGATATTCACGTTATAGAGGTTTTTTGTTGTTGGGCTTTTCTTTTTTTGATAATACTAGTGCTAATATTTACTCTTCAGTATTTGACCTTGAATTTCATCGATTGTCATTTAAAATTATATATCTTATTTTCCACAAAACTTCTCCGTCATCTTACCGACAGAAATGATTTTTACAATGTTTACCTTACATTTTTCACTGCGTGCTAGATAACCAGTACATATTGTTTGCTCCATCCGTTATCACGTGCCACCTGCATATTGCAAACTGTACTCTGACGTCTACTTTGCGATATATTATGTTGGTTTTAGAGATAACAACAATTTGCTAACATTTTAGCCAGACATTTCCTTCCAATTAAGGTCATTTCTTGATAATTCGAGAAAAAATGTAACAAGCAACGTGAAACACGATGTAAAGTAATTTCTTAAAACTAGCCTTGTCTAAAATGTGTCGCATTGGTAAATATTTGATCTTCGGAGAGCGAAGTATTGATACAAGTTAGCAGACAGTGTTTACGTCCAACTGCTCCAACTTCCTTCAAGAGAAGGATGAAGCTAAACTAGTGCCTACAATCTTTTGACCACAACGTCACTAAAAATCAAGTCTGACATATGTCAATCGCTAGGCATATATAGATGGTCAATTAGGTTATTGTATACATAGGTATTTTCCATAATTACACTTCCACAGTATCACTGCGTATATATACTTATTGTCAACAGCTGTTATTAATATCCGTTTATTTATACATCGCAAATGAAGTTTCATTTTATCGACATATGGTATATTGTTATTGTTTAATTAATTTATAAATAATTGTATTCCTGAACAAATAATTTATTATCAGACGGTATTCGTTTAAATTTCACTTTGTCTTCTATTAAAACAATAAACATGTCTTCATTTTCACTTTTTATTCACTGATAGGGTTAATATTACTAAAGTTGAGAAGGCACCATACGTACGTAATAAATATACTCAGCAGGTGTGTTCCATTTAAATCTGTTTTCTTTTTTTTTGTGTAGCCGCAAATAATGTAAGACTCGATTGTAAGGTACGCGCGTCGCGGCCCGCGTATATTTTTTTCTTCTAAAACATCCATTAACTTTTTTCTCAACGAGCATGTTAATGCAAGATGTATAAATCAAATGGAGGTCCCTGAACGTGTCACTGTTTTATGATTCTCGGTAAAAGACTCAGTGTAAGGTTTGTGGAAGAAAATAAAATTACAATGACATTATTTCTATTTTCGCGACATTCATGAGTGTTGTATGCTATATGAATCATAGTGGAAGCTTTGTTTTTTTAACCTATAAATATAAAATGAATAACAATTACCTACTCTCGGTTATTTATCAATTTAATAAAGATGATAATTATTAAACCATAAGATGTTTATGCATCGGTCGTATTGCAATTTGTTGTTACAGTAATAATTAATATTTATTTACCTTTTTTGTCTGTCATAATAGACGAATAACTTTTTTAAAATAATTTATTGCGGTTTAATTAAAAAGAAAATACAATTTATTAGTTACATTAAAAAAAGTTTTTTAGATTATCCGTGCCAACAAATCATTTCGCTATTTATTTTAAATTTATGAACCTACTACTACTAGTTTCAGTTTCCGGGAATGAAGTAATGGACGCATAGTCAGTAATTATTATGCACTTGTTAATTATTGTAGGCGTAATGAAAGTTTATTACGATTGTTTCCTGTTCGAATCGGAGCGTGGCGCACGGGCGGACGGGCATCGCGAGGTATACGCGTAAAGTTTTTGTCAGTCTGCTGTTGTCTGGGACGCAGGTGTCTTGACGTATGAGACGCGACCCGTCGTTCGTTGTTTTTTGATTTTTTTTGCAAACTTCGACGAATACGATTTTTGTTCTATTCATTTTATTTTCTATTAGCATTTTCGTGGTTCGTGGAAAGGATCAACGATTATTTTGTTTTGAATATTCTAAAGTTGAATTATGTTTATTTTCTTTTATTATTCAAAGTATTCGGTTTATATGAGTAAATTGAGGCGAAGACAATAAAAACGATCAACAAAGCAGGAAGTTAGAGTTAGAGTTAAAATTCAACAAAACGGGGTTCTTAGCCAGAGTAAAAATATCGTCAGTATGGGTCTTTCCTGCTTTATTTTATGCCAGATGTTTTCTTTGGTTCTTTTATTGGTATTGTTCTGACAAAGACGAAGAGACTCGGCCGTCATTTCGCTACATACCATTGTATTTAGGTTTGTAGGAAGAGTTAAGCTCATAATATTTTATAGTTGCTTACATTTCATAAACAATCATAATTGTTACAAACCTTCGTCGCGAAATGTAAGGAAATGCTGCATTTTTGAAACATGCAAACTTGTTTTTTTTTTAAATCTTTTTCTTTAGTTATTCTGAGCATGTTTCTTGCATTCTTGGCCGACATTCGGATTCAAATGGCCTCTAGACCGCGTATATGTTTTATAGAAAGCTGTACAGCTACGACCATTCCACAAGACTTACTACGAACTGTGCATTTAACGGCACTAGGTTTACTCCAGTGTACATTCTGAGCGCGCCATCGGACCCACGAAGTACGGTGAGTCAGTGCCATTATTTTTTCAGAAAGCTGGTTCTTGCATGGTATTTACTTATGGATTATTCAACAGTTCATGACGCGCCGTGGTATGTATATGTATTTGACAAAATATAGCTAAGACTTTTATGGCAATGATGACTGCAGTCGTCATCCAATCGACTTCTTGTCTCGTACACGCAGCCATTGTTCCCAAATCTTCACAAACATTGTGCCGTGCGCCAATTCGACTTGAAGTATCTATAACGGCCCTTCATATGTTATGAATGGTCGAGGCAAGGATGTGCGTGTGCGCTGCGCAGGGCGGGGGCCTCTAGTGGTGTTGTTCCGTTACTTTGCGGGCCAGGCCCCGGAGGCGATACGTCGGAACCGCGGCCTTATACGGTATATGAGATGAACGCGCGTGTCCCGTATGCCGCACGTGTGGCGGCGGCTTACGATCACAAATAGGGCTGCCGCGTACACAACCCGGAAATATATACGTATGACAATATTGTATTGCGTTGCATATAAATAAATACATTTTTAAGAGCTTATAAAAATATGGCTATCGGTTACTAGAAATTAGAAACGCTATATTTTTAGTTTATTGAACGAGGAGATGACAATTAAAATCTTTTACATGTACCTATTTATATTCATAGTACTCAATTAGATGTTTACCAAATTGATATTGTAAATTTATTCTTCATTTTCAAAATAAGTGTATTTATTGCTTTTTTTATAAGTATCTATTACTGTACCTACCTTACAATATTGTATTTAATGATGTGTTTTTCCGTATTTAAAACCATCCTACTTAATTCGTGTGAAATGTGTGTTGTTCGGTACAAAAATTAGATATCGTTTTCACTCACGTGTGTAGTAAAATCAATACGACTGGCGTCAGTCGGAGCGTCCTCGTCATCATTAATTTTATGGCCACTAATCTTCGTCGTAAGCTTATTAACACAATTTGCTCCGACACGTGTATGAAGAGTATATTCTCGGAATTCTTAGCGTGACATTACAAAAGTCATCGATCTGGGGCTTCATGGGACCGTGTGTCATCATTTGGCAACCTTCGAACGACCGATGCGAATTGCGTGGACCGAACATAGACGTAGTAATGTAAACAAGTCCGTTACACGCGTCTGCGCCGTGATACGCCATTTTGTTTTGTGCGAACATTTTTTAAATTAGCGCGTAAACCACTACATATAATAGAACAAAGTTAACTCGAAGTTTCTTTTTCTATTTGGACTTGATAAACTCAATTACTTAATGGATTTTCGTACGGTTTTTACCAATACACTGAGCAGATTTATGAAGAAGGTTTAGATTAATAATTAATTCATGTTTTGTAAAATTTCTCTGTAATATGACAACTGATTGATGAAGAAGACGTAATAGGCTGATACATTACGAAAGAAAAGAAATGTTGTCAAATTGCACCGCCGCTACTGTGCGAAGCTGGGTATAGTTAATTCAAATTAAATTTGAATTAGGAATTAACACTGCATTCCGTAGTTAGTATTCGTGTGTTGTAAGCATACGTAATGCTGTAGAAGACAACGGGCTGTATCCACGGTTTGTCCGCTGCATTGCAACGTGCGGAGCGCATATTAATGTCAACGTAACCGCGGAACTTGATACGTTACATGAGGCGCATTTTTTACACTTTAATAATATCAATCTACTACAAAAAAACTATACATATGTCTTTATCGAAAATAATATAATTTCATAATGGACAGATGAAATATATGGCGCATTACTTCGATATGGAAGGGTGGGAAAACATGAGAATGACAAGAAAAAGTGGTTGGATGCGGAAGGCAATGTAGCAAAAATCGTAAAAAAAAACAATTAGAGGTATTCAAAAGTGAAGTTCTTAATAAAAATGATAAAATAAATCAGGGTCTCTAAACCTCTATGCAACAATGCTATATTGATTTAAAATGGATAACAGATTGTCTCATAATGACATTCTAATAAAGGCAATTACCTCACTTCCCACGTTCGACCGCCAGGAATTATTATTCACAATACTGATATCGATCAATGTAGTTGAAAGCAATTGTTACATAATTGTTGATAGTTAATCCATAAAAAAACTATTTTAATTGAGGGAATGAGTTGACAATGGCCGTTTCAATCAGTGGAGACAGTTGTTGCATTTCCTTTACAGAGCCCGTATGCTCGGGGCTCTCACTATAAATAATTTATGAAAGATAACCGTTTAATATCGCCTAAGCATGCGTCCCTCTCCGGGAAACAGATAAAAAATAATCGTACACTAATGAACGTTAAACAAAAGACTTAGTCATAATTGCGTGTAATTAGTTTTAATAATGCCTCGGTATCTACGCCGATTTGAGTACTCGCCTACATTAATTGATTAAACATTAGATAAATATATACTCTGTAACATTGGACAGTGTGAATTCTTAGAATAATTACTTAAAACAGTTATTAATACTAGTAATCTGATATTTTTAATTAATGAGTAAAAAGGCGGCAACAGGGCTCTAACTATAGACTTACTATATATGATAATAAAAGTGTTTGAGTAATTTCATTAAAAATATACTATAAAGAATCATAAGAGGAATTTAAAAAAAATAAGAAATAATTTTATACATTATAAATAAGTAGTCATACAAAGTAAAGCTTCATTAGATTTACATAATATTTTGAAGACAATGAACGAAAGTCGACCGTCCATAGACACCGCTATTTGTAGCGCTCGGACCGTGTGACTGTGAATGTTTTTATAAAGGAAAACTGTTACTTGCAATATGTTACACTGTTGTTCACTTAAGTTACTCTTTGTTTAAATGTAATAATTAAAAATTAAGGTAATTTTTTGTACTGTTTTCGTCTTCAAAAAAAAAACATGCATCTAACTATAAACATGCTTATAAACTAAAATTTGCGAGGCGAATGATTTTTTTAATGAAAATTTTACGGATCGTGACAATAATTCAAACCCTCGAAACGAAATCTTAACTTTCGCAGTCCGTACCTACCCCAAGTCACTAACTTATTAGCGCGTTGAGTATAAAAAAAAACTATTTTTTATGGTTCCTTACTTTGATATATGAAATGAAGTTTATTATTCGTGAAGTGTTAAATAGAAAATAAAAATATATAAAGTGACGAAAGAAAGAAAGAAAGAAAGCCATGCGAAGTGCTTTTAAATCAAGCTTAAAAGATTTTAATGAGGTGTGTTGTGTGCTTCGCGCTATAAATATTCAACGTATCTATCGTTGACTACGTATAACCCTAGCGTTCTTTTCGATTGTTCTATTTGTTTCCATCCTTTTACGATATTGTATTTCTAATATTACTTTGAATGTAAAAATAAGTTAAAATAAATTTTGAAAGTGGAAAAATACCAACTGTTGCTTTCGATTAAGTCACCAAGGCAAGGTCTACTAACGAAAACGAAATGTGGGCCGAAAAAAAAAACATGTTATCCAAAAAATATACGTCACTGAAATGTACCTGTTAGTTATACAGTGAGCCGCATTATCATAAGTCTAAGTTCAATCGACGTACTTCGCAAGAAGATGAAGCTTTTAGAGCAACATTGCTATATTTATAATAATCTGATATCTTTGTGACATACTAAACAAACGAGATATTAAGAGTACCTGTAGCCAATAAGCAAACTTGGTATATTAATTGGGCTACGATGCTATATTACATATGTTCATTGTTATTTACTCACGTTGAAATTGAGAGAAAACTGTCTTACTACGCACATAGCGGAGAAATGACTGCAATTAAGTTTAACGAGCTCAGATAAGCAACAGAATACTTTGAACCGTGTGCTGCTATTAATAATTTGTGTGATAGTTATACCACATTTGCTATATTTAAGGTTAAAATGATAAAATCATTAAAGATGTTAGCTATGAGAACTGACTTTAAAAAATACACCGTGGTACATAGAAATGACTACCTTATACGAAGACAAACCGAGAACATAACGTAACCGGGTATTTTGAAACGTAAAATTATAAACGGCATCGGTTCATAAATACAACTTACCTTGAGCGACAAGATCAGTACTTTCACTAGATAATATCGTCCTACAAAAGCCTTAAACATACTAAAAGTATGAAACGAATATGGTTCCGACACGATACAATATGAAATAGGAGTTTATTTTTGCCTTAAGATGCTGTCGTTTTAACTACCTATACATTTTGCTTGGTAATAAGATCAAAACAATGGTTATTACACTTTAAATTTATATTGCGATTATGACGCCTAATGTTATTAGTTCGATGTCATCGGAATGCCATAGCGTGTCTAACCGGTACAGTTGCAACCAGACTCCTTCCCCGCGACATCTTGAATAACACCGGTAATTGGTCCGTCTCGCGGTGGTCCGATCTTCCGAGAAATTCATTATATTCAACACCTCGCGAATTATATATGGCTCAGTAAGAAAACGTTTCTTGCACTTGCTTAGTCAATGTTTATTATAGGCATTGCAACACATCTGTAAATAAATGAGATGAATGTTTCCCTGTTAAAGACAGTCAAGTTGCAGGATAGACGGTTTCTAAATAAAATGATAGACCATAAAACAGAAATCAACATATTCCGACACATAGCAAAGTTCTCACCAGATTAAAAAATGTGTATTTAAATAATTACTATATTATAATTCAAAGTTATTTAATCCAAACATAGAATTTTAATTAACAACAAAAAAAGATTGTTTATCAGCAATTAACATAAAGTTAGACTAGTTTTATGTAAATCATGTTTGCCATTCGTATATAATTTGCGCGGCAAACTGTTATTAAGCGATTTGTAAACCGCAATGTAATCCCAGAGTTGTCCGCCATTACGGACATGTAGCTCCCCCAGCACGAAAAACATAATTTATACTGTCTAGACACGATAGGTGATATATTAGGTCTTGCCGCCGTTGCGATGTCGAAACGTCTTATAAAACTATGCGTTTGTTATACGCGAGTTGTTCCAGATTGCGGAGATATGTTCCGTGCATATTTACTGCAAGCCGAAATTGCAGTTGATCGAAATGCCCAAAACTGCGATTACATAGATCGAAATAATATTGAATTTCAGTCAAACTGTCAAAGCATCGTAACATGTTTAGCCATTGATCTATAGTAGGCATTTGTTTAGATAACTAGTTATTTTTACCGGGGATCAGCCTGGTGAATTTAAATAATATTATTCAACATGGTAACAACATTACAACCTATTCCCCTTCTGGATAATGCAGTTTTATATTAGTAAAATAATTACTAAAATCTTTTTGATAGTTAAAGTGTTTATTAATTACAAATCCTTAGAATAAAAAAGAAGTATAATAACATTTCATTACATCGACGATAACTAACAGCAATCACAAGAAGACGCAGTAGATTCGAAACAACCATCGGATCTTTGTTAATAAAACATTTGATTGGTTTTATTTAACCTTTTATTGTCATCTTAATGAAAAAGGGTTAGATGGGCGTTCTTCTTGCCTTTTATTATTCGCCAGCAGTACATTAAGATACGGAGATAAAAAGGGGTGTAAATTTATAGATAGTTATAATTCTATAATATATTTTAGAAGTAGAAGAATTCTGCGGTTGGTCTGGTAGATGAGGTGCCGAAGACCTAATTTTAGGTCACTTCAAAGTGGATTTCACGTGAAAGGTAAGGTATGTGTGTGGTCTTCTATTATTCGCCATGTGCTGTGTATTCCCTGTCCATTAAAAGGAAGCAACGCATTTGAAACTCGCAAATGCTTATTGCAGATACCTATGGGTAGCTCAATGAGCGTTAACTTGCATATACCCATAGGTATCTGCAAGTTAACGCTCATGGACATCCGCAACACCAAAGGAACTGCAGATGCGTTGTTTGCCTTTAAGGAAAGAATACACTATCTTCTTGAAGTCCTATTGGTTTGAAAATCCGATGGGGACAGATCATTTCACAATGCAGCTGTGCGAGGCAGAAAGTTCCGCGAAAACGCACGCACGGTGGTAGAATGCCAACCATCAAGGTGGTGGGGATGGTATCTGGAACTCTGTCGTGTTGTGCGATAACGAAACCCAGCGGCAGGATTTTTTTCCAAACAATTCTTCAGAACACACCCCATAGTACAGACGACAGAAAATGCAGCGACGCGACGTCTCTACGCTTGCTCGATTGTCACCTTTTTCTGTTAAAAAAAAAAACAAAACGCAATGTAAGACTAATGTATGTAAGACATACATATATTACATATAATACACATAATTTATTCAAATACATAATTGAATACTTCTATACAGTAATACTGCTCTTGTACATTCTGTTAAAATGGGTTTTAACTACATGTACTATATAGACATGAAATATTTACAAGCATTCAGTAGAAAGCGACATATTGCCGTTAGCTTAAATCTCATTTGTCTCTCGCGTTCGTGGGTGTCTCGTTCTATGGCGGTTTCGGCAAGTTTCAAGAGCGGATATGTAAATAGCAACCAATTTCCCTAATTAAGTACTCAGAGAGTGTAGCCGGCATTCGACTGTTTGTGATGTGAGTGCGCCACTCTAATGAGTGATAGCTTTCCCCGCCGCTACGCCACGTTGCCGTTAGCATAGACTGGTGACATGTGCGTTGCAACGGTGAAGTGCGTACACGATTTTCATTAATAAACACACATCGAATACATTGAAATGCCATTGACATTTCGAAGAACGAATATTCGAATGTTCTTGATTAGTTAGCTTTTTCATTTATAAATAACTTAACATAACTAAATGAAAATGTAATATCTTTTTAAGTAAATTAAGTTACAATTGTATGATTTATTTTTAATTGAAAATTATATATATATTTACAGAGTATGTATGTCACTAAGATCCTATTTAAAAATTCCATATAGCCGCATAAATTTTTAAATTCTTTATAAAGTGGTTCAAATTAAACGAAGAGTAAAAGATATTGTGTTACTATTTTAAATCACTGGATTAATGCATAGTATTGTAATGCAATAAAAAGGTAAGTGTGGTGCAGCGGCACGGCGCGTGCGCGCGCGCAACCCTGTGCAAGGTCAATGGCACTCGCCGCTCCCGCTCGCACACCGGAATTCCATATTTAAATCTCGTCCGCAGAAAAATGGCGGTTGGCTTCATTCCGCGCCCGTGTGTACGGAGAATTAATAAAACATACCTCTTGCATTTTTTCATCTTTATCGTTTCTTCCGAGTATAGTTTACAACTTTGTAACAAACCTCTTATGTTTTCCTGCGCCTTGGGCTTTGTGCATGCAAAAACATTTTCTAACATGTCGCTCCGTGACATTTTACAATTAGAAGAAGTTAATTATGTCTTACATTTTATATTTAAACCAAAACGGCACTGTGACCGATTTTTTATTTATCAGTTGCAACTACACCTTTATTTTACGTTGATGCAAATTTTACATGTTGTTTATAAATCATAAACGTATACCGTGTCATGTCGTCCCGGATATACTGAGAATGTTATGTCAATAAACAGCCGTAATATTGCGACCTTTATTAGACCCGACGAAAGTTACCCAGTAGATTTGGAAGTCATATTTATTCCATATAAAATTAGCAAATATTGATTTATTTATTCAATATTTTATTACTCGGCGATACATCCATGTTGATCTGAATGTACTATTGTAGAAGAGTTTTTCAACAAAACAAAAACAGCGAACACACGTTGTGAAACTACTTTAAAATAAATTTAGCAGTGAATTTGCTACGTTGCTACGCTGATAGGATCGGTGCGTACAATGGCGGTCACAATTAACTCTGTATGATGAGTTGCAAGTCACCGTACAGCGTGAAGGGGGGAGGAGGGGAACACGATGGGGACAATGCTATAAAAAACCTATATTGTAAAGATTTTGCTGTATCACTAGTATGTATGGGACTTTATTACTGTATTTGGTGTGCACGTAGCGTCTTGCTATTTATTTCTTTTTTATTTACTGGAGGTGCAATTATGCTTGAGCGTTTGTTTTAAAGTATTTACTATTTAATTAAAAAAAACCATCCCATTTTTTAGATGTTTCGTTTGAAAGTTAAGGAAAAAGAGAAAGAAAGAGTGGACGTTATGCATTTATATGTATTATAAATGATACAACTATTCACTGAATATTTGTTTTATCAACATTACAAAATGTAGTAGTAAATCATCAAGTATATACACTCCAGTATAGTAGTACGTAAAACCTATAGGGTAGGTACGAACACATGTTTTAAAATACGAAAACAGGGAGAAAAATGTCTGCAAACAAGAATAAACCCTCAGGCTTGTGGTGCGTCAAGAGCCGAAAAGGCAAAAAGGGCTAAAGAATAGTCACTCAAATTGAACGCACGAGGAGTGTGGCGAAATTAATTAATGTCCCCCCTATCCCCCTCTTTCCCTTCGTAACCGGGAATGTTTCAAAGCGCCGATCGTCGCAGGGAATAAGTGCAAGTCATCGGCGGCAGGGCGGCGAGACGCAGAGCTGGATTTACAGCGCAATAAATTGTTAGCGGGAACCGAGGAACCTTATCTGCTAACAGCTCAAATGAACTGTCACGCTACAGAGCAAGAAATAACACAGTAAGGGTTATAAACGTGGCAATTGCTGAGCTGTAACTACTTAGTGCGACTCGAATTCACTTAAAGGCTACGTAGCAATACGAAAGCGAAATGTTGCTAAGGATTGAGTAAGCGCATTGTGAACAATGTATTCTGGTTGTAGAGATTGTATTTACGAGGGCGAAAAATATATATTAAACGTGTTTATTGGTCATGGTGGCAATATTAAAACTCATCAACATCATTATTTAAGAACTTATTGTCCTTTTCGGTGGAGCAATTTCCATTGTTTTCGTGCCTGTGCCATTCTCTTAACATCATAATACAACACGACGTCTACTTTCTCTTATACTTGTTCCATATACGTTCTTCTCGGTCTTTCACTCTTCCTCTTTCCTTCGATTTTCTCTTCTATTATTGTGGTTATAAGATTGTCGTGTCGTATCAGATGTCCCAGCATTTGCCTCTCCTATTTTCTACTATTTTTAATATCTTTCTCTCTTCTTTTATTCTATCTAAAACTTCCCGGTGTGAGACCTTCTCCACCCAACTAATCCTTTCCATCCTCCTCCAACACCACACCTCGAACGCCTCAAGTCTTTCCCTGTCTTTTTGTGTGCAAGTCCAAGTTTCGCATCCATATAGCGCTATACACCAAATGTAGTTTCAACACTATGCCGACCGCGCGTCTAATCTAGATTTTTTCGTGTCGTGCCGGTGCAACTGACTTACATAATTTCGCCGGCGTTTTTTCGACGTTCTTGTTTACTAATCTTATCGTTAGTTCCTATGTCTTAATCCTGTCCCTCCGTTTTTTTTTGAAATTGTGAGGGTATACATATATAAATAACTACAAGATTATTTGTATTACATGTTTACCTATTTATTTATATTTTTTCGGATACACTTAGTACTTATCTTTCAAATGAAACGCAGCAAAACAATCGTTCTACAGATTTGAACACCACAATACAGCCATCGGCGTATGCGCAATAATTTTCGAATGGCACCAACGTGGAGCCACCGGCGCTTACCCGATAGTTTTTGCATGGCACAAACGTGGAGCCACCGGATGCCATAGTGTTAATTAATAATTTCTTAATTCGAACGGATATTTTTGATGTTAATAGGTCTTTTTTCTTTAAAAGCTTTATTGGCTATTGTAATTCTGGTTTTGATGACTAGCGTGCATCTAGAATCCTGCGTGATTATGCTGCCTAAATATTTAAATGATTGTACCTGTTCTATGGGTGTATTATTTAGTATAACCGGGTTATTGACAGATATTTTGGAAGTAATCATTGTTTTGGTTTTGTTTGTGTTAATCTTAAGACCAAAATCATTAAATACTGAGTCCATTACTGTTAAAGGTTTTTTAAATCCGTTTGGTTGTTTGTGATTACTGCTATGTCATCTGCAAATCTAACAAATTTTATATTTTTTCCATTAATGTTAGTTGCTTCTTTACGTGTTTCTGTAATCTGACGAATAGCACATTCTATTAAGATGTTAAAAATTAATGGTGATAGTGGACAGCCTTCCAAGGAAAATCAACCAAGGCATTCGTCATGCTTTGGTTGATTTTAGCTTTACTGTTTTCTTCTCCTATTTGTATTATTGTTTACTGTTCTTTGAGTTTATAAATAATCCTTATGTCTCGAAAGTCTAGTCCCGCTTCATTTAAGATATTGAACATTTATTGCCAATTAACTTTGTCGAAAGCTTTCTCTAAATCTACAAATGATATATGTGTGTTGAAATGATATTCGAGTCGTCTGTCGATAATTAATCTTAATGCTAGTATTGCTTCTCTTGTGCCTCTTCTTTCTCTAAAACCATATTGATCATTTCCTAAAAATCTTTCCGTTAATGGTCTTATTCTGTTTTGTATAATTCTTAGTAGTATTTTGCTCGCCTGTGAAATTAAATTAACGTTCGGTGTTCGTCACATTTCATGTGGTGGCTTTTTTTGTTATCATTATATTATATATATTATTGTGCTAGTAACAAAGTCTTTTGGAAGTGATCCTGTCCTATATATTTCTTGAATAAGTAAAATCATTTCTTCGAGTAAAGGTTCACAATCTGCATATTTTAACATTTCTGTACCGATGTTATCTAGTCCTATTGCTTTGTCGTTTGGAATATTATTTAGAATGCAATCGAATTCTTCTCTTAATATATCTGGACCGAGGTCATCTATTTCTACGTTATTTTCCTTTCTAAGAAGGAGATTGTGGTCTGAGTTGACATCAGCTCCAGGCATTGTTTTGCATGACTTGATTTGATTTCGGAATTTCTGTTTAACAATAATGTAATCTATGTGATATCTTGCGATATCACCCGGCATCTTTCATATGTGTAGTCCTTTTCGGTTGTTTAAATATTGTGTTTATAATCAAATTATTTTCTTTACAGAATTGTATCAGTCTTTCACCTCTTTTGTTTCTTTTCCCTAATCCAAAATTCACTATTAAATTTTCTTCTCTGCCTTCCCCAATAACCGCGTTAAATCCCCCATTATGATGAGTGTATCTGTTTTTTTAATTGTATCAGTATATATTAAAACTGTACAGGTTTAATTTTCTCTCTCCTAGAATTTTGTTTTGATAGTAAAGGTATACAGTCATGAAAGGTCGGTACACCAATATTTTAGTGTTAAAGCATAGCCATACAGTATAAATAAAGATAAAAGATTATTTCCTTTATAATCTATACATGTCATACGCAAATCCGCTATGTTCTTATAAATGTAAATATTAAATATTAGGTTGGCAAATAATAAACCCGCCATCTCACAGTACAAGATTATTTTATTTTTTAGAGTACTAAATACAATTATTTCTGTCACCTGTCGCCAACGCGTTGGTAAAGACATAATACCTTCCCTGTAGAAGTCTTTCGGTTTTTGATTGAAGAAGTCA